>RJWT010030215.1:0-14628 GCA_004365215.1 Cuniculus paca | reverse complement strand
CGCCCACCCGGCGCCCTGTGGGTGTCCTGGTCGGGCCCTGTGGTCCCCGCCGGCTCCTCCCAGCGGTGGCGCCGAGGTCCAGGGCCTGCGGACGCTGCGGACGCTGCCGATGGGGGCGGGCGAGGGCCGCGGGCTGCGCTGCTCCCTGCGGACGCGGGAGGGGAGCGGCCAGCGCCCTCCGAAGGAAGCGGGGCGGCAGCGCAGCGGAGGCCGGGCCCTGCCTGCGGGAGACCGACCCACCGCGGTCGGCCATAAGGAGTCGGTGACGGGGAGCAGAGCCGCGGGGCTTGGCAGTGCGGGTGTCACAGCTGATGGACACTTGGAAGCTAAGAGTTGGCGTTTGAATCGTGAAACCAAAAAGAGAAAATCATATGGAACACGACGTACGTTATTAGAAGGTTGAGGAAAGGAACAAGAGCTGCTTTTAAAAGACCAAGTCCAGAGTCAGGTGCAGCGGCGCACACCTGTCATCCCAGCACTCGGGAGGCTGAGGCAGGAGGATCCTTGCAAGTTCGACACCAGCCTGGGCTGCAGAGTGAGCTCAAGGCCAGCCTGAACTGCATAGTGAGACCCTGTCTGAAAAAGACAAAACAAAAACAAACAAAAAAGACTAAGTCCATGCCCCTGAATCAGAGCCAGGGCTCCCCTTCTTGGAACAGGCTCTCCGCCCTTCAGGACCCAAACCAGCTGCTCTTCTCTGCCTTTCTTTTTTTTTTTTCCCCTGGCGAGGCGGGTCTAGCTATATATTGCCCAGACTGGCCTCTAACTCCTGGACTCAAGCGATCTTCATGTCTCAGCCTTGCTAACAACTGGGACCACACGCGGGAACACGCCTGGCCTGGCTTCTTTTCCACATACACTCCGCCTTGCTTTGAACCTGAGGCCCACCTGGAAACGCGGTCACGACACTGGGTTTATCACTTATCTCTAGATTTTCCGAGTCAGTGAGAAGGGGAGGGCTGCTGTGTGTTGCTGTCGCTCTCAGTGAGTCCCGTAGCAGATCCAGGTTGAGGACAGGAGCCAGGTCCCCGCGTGGCACTCGGAAACCTTAGGCAGACGTGCTTCCCCAGGAAGTGTGGCGCCCTCTGCGGGGCCTAAGGCTGGGGCTGCACGGCGAGGATAGAAGGTTGCAAAGCTCCAGCCTGAGAAGGAAGTAAGGAGCTGGGAGCTGTTGCCTTGGTGACCGGGAGCATGCGGGGCGTGTGCGTGTGCGTGTGCATTGCCTTGGACTGGCCAAACACACGCGTGTGTGCTCCTGTCTCCTCTGGCACGCGTCCTGACTCTGCCCCATCATCCCGAGCTCCAGCCCGATCCCAGCAGCAGGTTGGGTCTGGCACCGACGAGCTGATTCTCTGGACCTTGCTGACCCTGGCACAGCCTTGCCAGCAGGGGGTCCCGAACGCCGAATCCTTCAGGGTGGGGTTCGGCTCTAAGCCTGGACTGCACCCTGAAATTGGTCTACTTCTTGATGGGCAGCATCGTTTCAAGTCCCTGGAAATTTGCACCCCTGTGAGGAGGAGAGCGGACCGAGCCGAATGGCCCTCGCTGTGGCCGCTGTGACTCTCGGGTCCCTCAGAGCCCGTCACAGGCGGGGCACACTGTCCTGGGTCTCAGGCCTCATGGGGATTGGCTGGGCGCCCCACCGCCTCAGCCCAGCTTTGCCTGAGTGGAGCCCCGGGCTGGGGAGATACGGGATGGCGCTGGACGGTGACGGAAGCCACTCTGCTGTCTAGAGTGGTGCTTTCTGATGGAGGGGGACAGAAGGGAGACGGGGCTCAGGAGAGTCCAGATTGTGACCACAGTGGTGTCGCCGTCCAGCGCAGATGGCTCCCACACCCGGTGCCCACGGCCACTCCCAAGTTGCTCTTGTCCCCACGAGCCCTGGCCCCTGTGCTTTGGTGTCAGATCAAAGCCACCTTCCTCCGCCACGAGGGCAGGCAGGGCCCTGCGCGTCCTCATGGCTCCTGTGCTGGGGTGAGTGTGACGCGAGGCTGGGGTTCGCGGAGGCTCTGGAAGGGGCCAGCGCCGTGCCCGCCGCCCGTCATCCCAGCCCTTCCTGGGTCCCCGCTCCTGGCTCTTCCTGGCCCTTGAACCCTTTCCACCCAGGTTCTGGCGGGTCAGTTTCCGACCCCTCCCACGGCTTCTCTGCCAACTCTGCTCCCTTCATCCAGACATCTGCCCAGTCACCTAGCGCCCCCTAAAAATACCTGCCTTCAAGCTCACTCTGGTTTCTCCCTGCCTAGCTGGAGGGTGGACACATGTTGGTTGAAAGCATTCTGCTTTTTACTGTAGGTAGGCAGGAGGGAAGCATGTTTCTCGGCCAGTTCTTCAAAGGAAAGAGTTTCTTATTCCTCTTTCTTACTCAAAAAGTAATCTTGAAGCGCATGCTTCCAATTCCAGCTACTCAGGAGGCTGAGGCAGGAGGATCACAAATTTGAGCCCAGCCTGGGCAATTCGGCAGTTTAGGGAGACCCTTTGACAAAATAAAGAAAAAATAGAACAGGGCTGGGATGAGCTCGGTGCAAAAGGCCTAGATTTGATTCTCGGTACCACCACCGGAAAAAAAAAGGCCTGCCGAGCTTCTGCTTTGTCATCTACTAGCAAGCAGAATTTGATTAAGTTTTTAGACTTAACTGTTACATAGGCTGGAATTCAAGACTGCTGAAGCCACAGGGTCTGATAACCATGACTTCCTGCATCGCCCAGTAGTCTTCTCTGTGTCAGAAGGAAATCGGTCTGGCGTGGCTTCGCCCTTGTCAGGTCAGTGTGCTGGCTGTGTTTTCTTTCTGTTGTCAGATGGGGTCTCTGAGGATGAGGCATCTGGGCTTGGGGGACCCAGCGCACGTCAGCCACTGCCTACCTTGTGGCCACCTGGTCTTCTCTTCGTCTCATTGCAGGTCTCTCTTTAAAACCATAGTATCCCCCTAGGTTTGTTTCTGATTTCTAATTTCTAATCAAGCATTGTAAGTTTCTCCTGCAGTAGTTCTTTGTGGTTTTAAATTGCTGTAGTAATTGCTTTTGTATATGGAAGTCTAAAGAAACAGAGACTCATGGCAAAATGATCCACCTCGATAAGCTGCAAGGAAGCCAGATGCAACGCAGAGTTGTTAATGCTGCTATCAGCTGGCACTCCTTGGGGGCTTGTCACGGAGTAGCCCTGCATGGGGCACCTCTGTGAATCCTCTCCTTCATGCACAGAGCCGGCATGCAGTAAGAGCCACTGCCAGCTTCTGTGACAGGCCGTGGGGGAGCTCCGTTTGTTTGTTTTTTCAAGAGTAAAACCTGCGTAGCTTTCTCTGTCTGGGCTCATGGTTCCAGAGAGTTCAGTCCATGGTCAGCTGGCTCCATTGCTGTTAGGTCTGTGGTGAGGTAGAGCCATCCCAGCAGAAGGGCTCATGTCTCGTTTCCATCCCCTCCCAATAACATATTGCAATTGTGACCTGATCAGCACGTTAACCCGCTGGCGACATTAGAGGCCTGCGTAGTCCAGGCTGACCTTGAACTCACTACGTAGCCCATGCTGCCCTGAAACTTCCAACGATCCTCCTGCCCCAGCCTCCTGAGTGCTGGGGTCACAGGCATGCGCCTCCACACCAGCACTGGAGGGAGGCATCGTGTGCAGCTTTTCCAGCCCAGGCCTGGAGTCTGCTTCGAACTCAAGGTCCACACTCTGCTTGCTGAGTTTCTGGTTAGTGGGGAACTGCTTTACCATTGAGGTCGAGGGGGTGGGACCCCAGCCGCAGGGTTTTCTCTCGTCATCCCCGCTGTGGGGAAGGAGGCCTCCCCACCTCGAGGGGCAGCTTTCTGTGGTCCCCACTTGCTGGACTCTGTACTTGTTTGTGTCGACTCTCCTGTCACACGGCCCCTCCATCTCCTGGCGGGAGTGAAGTCAGGTCAGGGTTTGTTTTCTATTCTTATTACCGGATTGCCTTGATGACTCGCACTAAGCTTGTGACTAAACACACCCGTAAATCTTCCTTGCTAATTAAATTGAAGGTCTGTGACATCAGGGACATTGTTTTTTCTGGTGCATGCCCGGCACCTGGGTCAGTGACCGGGAGGCCGGTGGCCCTCCCAGTCATGGGTGGGTCCCGCATTGATGCAGGGGCATCAGTTGCCCCATTGGAGATTTTTACGTTATTCCTGTTGCAGCTCATGGGCTTGGACTTGGTTTGATATCTAAGTTTGCTGGCCTTGGTTCTCATGGACAGGGCTATGAAAGGAATGTTCTAGGTTCTTGTTTCCCCGGGTCACACACGAAAGATGGAAAACATTTGTTTGTTCTTTTGTTCATCCGGCAGGCACTTGGCACCACCACGGGCCCGTGTGCTTCTTGGCTTCCAGAAGCCGACAGTGTAGGGAGGCAGACACAGTGGGCATGCGGAGGTCAGCACAGCCCCTAATGGAACAGAGGTCAGGGGACTGAGATGGCCGTCTGCTGAGGGAGGGGACAGCCCAGCAAGTGGGGCTCTTCCCACAGCCCCTTCCGTTTGGAGAGGCCACCCTGGGTCCTGTCCTGAAAGGGCTTCTCTGGGGACAGAGCCCCTTTGCCCTGCCTCACCTCCTAGTTACCTGTCACTACTTGGGATCATAGTTAACGGTAATTGCTGACTAATGTCCACCCTTAAGGGTGACTGTTGGGCCAGCTAACAGGGCTTTTCACTTACCATTTCTTATGGTTTGAATTTGAAATGTCCCCCCAACACTTGGGGAAATGACTGGATGATCAGCCTCTGATGTCAGCAGTGGGTTACTGTACCGATTGGGTCACAGTTGGAATGTGTTATTGGGAGAGGATGGAAACGAGACCTGGGCCCTCCCGCTGGGATGGCTCTACCTCACCACGGGCCTAACCGCAAAGGAGCCAGCTGACCATGGACTGAACCCTCTGGACCAACGGGTCCAGACAAGCCTTCCCTCCTTTCAGTTTATTAGGCACGTGTTTTGTCTCCGTGAGGGAAAGCTCACACACCTTTGTGTTCCTGTGTCTGATTCCATGCCTGGGTGTAGCAGGCCCCTGAGTGAGCTCTTAGGAGTGAATGAATCTCTTAAACATGCTGTGTGTCTGTTTCTTCCTTTATGTCCACCCCAGGGGTGATGTGCTGGGAGTTCCATCTCATTCGCTCTTTTGGGCTCTCATCTCCCCGATGGGTTGCATGGTGAGAAAACACCCCCACCTTCTTCATGTCCCCTTTGCCTCTTGCCGGCTGTTTGGTTATCAGGGTTGCTCTGCAGATACCACAAGAAACACGTGGTGGCCAACAGTGCAGTGTGTGACGGTTCCGGAAGCCTCCTGTTCTTGCAGGCCTCGTCTTCGGCAGCACATCGTCCCTGCTCTGCGAGTCCATCTTGATGGCCCAGTGGTCTTTGTGGTCTGTCTGCCATTATCCTGAAAGCTCTGCCAGTTCAGGGGCCAGACTGTGATGTTCCTGTGCCTGGTATTGACCACACGTTTGTTGAGTGACTATCAAAACGAATAGCTGGATGAATGTGCCAGCTGTGCACGTGAAGCACTGTCTTTCTTGCGACCTCTTTTCTGAGCTCATTTTGGACACTTTTGTCTTAGACACATCCACCCACTGTATTGCATGCTGTGTAAAACAATTCTGACTCTAACTGTGGTGGATTGAGGGGACCCACTGCTAGGTACAGTATCACCCGAAATGTAATCCAGAGTCATTGCGTGACTTTTAAGGCCCAGTGGGAGTGAGATCAGCTCCTCCCAGTCACCAGGGATCTTTTCCCGGCTCAGCAGTCCCTGGGGCTGGGCACTCTCCAGGCCCTGGCTCTATGACCCACATCCCTGCTGGGCTCCTTAGTGAGGGCAGCTGTCTGGCCCTGTTCTTGGCTGATGGTGCCTGGGTCTTCCCGTGTCCCGTCACAGCTGCTCCCGGCAGACCATGTGGCTTCTGTCGCAGCACCCGGTCCCTGCCTGGGCTTCCCTGCCGGTCTTCATGTCACTTTGACTCCCTTTGCACTGCAGACTGGAGGATTGTTCTGATTTATACCTGGGTGTCGCAAAGCCTCACGCGCTTGTGGACGGGATGTGGCCGGAGCCTGTGCCCACGGCGGGGCCGTCCTCTGGTGACTGATGCACTGTGAGGACGTGGGAAGAGGTGATCGCTGTGGCCGTGAGCGGAAGGACGCATCTTCCTCCCTGGCTCCCGGCTTCACTGTCCTTCCAGTCACCGGGGCCGTGAGCAGCTCCTCCCACCAGGCCCTCCTGCCAGGCTGCTTCTGCATTTAAGTTGCCGAACATGGACCAAAACTTCGGAACTGTGAGCCAAGATAAACGCCCACCTCTAGGTTGTGGGTGCTGGGTATTGTGACCCGGGGAGGACAGAGCGACTGACTGAGACAGCAGAACGCCTGGACCTGCGGCCCGGATGGCGAGGTAGCTCCTTCTAGCTTTACTACCCGGAGCCCTGGCTTCCTCTCGCAGCCCACACCGAGCACCCGTCTGCAGGAGATGAAGACCCACGTGCCGTACTGATGCCCCTGGCACAGATTTCCGGTTAGCAGCAGTATTCTCGAGGTTCCTGGGCAGGAGGGTCATGCTGATTCGCAGGGGGACGTTGTGGACAGCTGGCCGTCAAGTCCAAAGAGGTGACCGTGTTTCCTGGGGACGCTCAGCGGGATCATCCTGCTGCTGTCTCCAAGGACTGCGGGCTCCACGCGGGAGGAAACCAAAAGGCTTTGCAGAAGACAGCAGGGCTGTTGGGGGACGGGTTGCCATAACAACGGGGCCTGGCCAGAGTTTGTGCGAAGCTAGGGAGGAAGGCGGCAGCTTTCAGCACCGGTAGATGATGAGCGTGCGGGAAACCCAGGCCCCAGGGCGGCCTCCGGGGGTCACAGTCCAGGGCCGTCCTGCAGCCTTCACTTGCCTGCTGGGCTGGCAGGTGACGTCTGAGCACGGCTTCGTGAGGGTGGCTTCACTCAGCAGTGCCTGCGTTGGTCACCTTGCAGAAGGGGCCGAGGGGGACACCCCTGTCTCAGGACACACAGGTTGCCGGTGGGAGCCCTGGGGCCTTCCTGCCCGCTCTGCCTGCCCCGCAACTGCACCTCGATCCGCTCCTGTTCGCCTTCCATCTGGGCCTTCGCCCCAGCGTGGAGTGGTCCAGACCCTGGCACCCGGTCCTTCTCATCCCCTCCCAGGCTGGTTCCCGGAGTGCCGCTGGGCTCGCTGCCCTCAGGCCGTGCTGCTGGTCCCCAGACTTCGTCACCGTGCAGTGTGAACTCAGCCCTGAGGGGCTCACGAGGGGCCCGCTGTGCAGCCCTGGCCTTCCGGCCCTCTGCAGATGCCTTTCCTCGGTCTGGCAGGGGCTGCTTGGTGGCCCAGGCTCCTTGTCCCCCTGCGTCCACCACGACGGCCCCTCCCAAACACACTAATGTATGAGACAGGAGAGAGCACAGTGGCAAAGCAAAGCCTCTCTCTTCCCGCTGCCCCTCCCGCTCTCCCTCCCCTTCCCTGCAGGCGCCCCCCCATCCTGCCATTTAAACCGGCTGGTTGGAGGGCCTCTGAGCCTCTGACCAGCCCTGGGGGAAAGGTCAGCTGCTGCTCCGCGTTGAGGACGACAGGGCTGAGCCCCTTGTCCTGCCTGTGCTCATACCCTCCCCTCGGGGGGGGGCGGTAAACGTTTGCCTTGTCGTGACCTCTTGGCGGTGTCCCAGTGCATTCTTTTTTCTTTTTGGCACCCGCGATCAAACTCATGACCTTGCACTTGCCAGGCAGGCACTTATGCCACTGAGCTAAATCCCCGACCCTTGTCTTTTTGAGACAGGGTCTCACTATGCTGTTCAGGCTGGCCTTGAGCTCACTTTGTAGCCCAGACTGGTCTCAAACACACAACGATCCTCCTGTCTCAGCCTCCTGAGTGCTGGGATTACAGGCGTGAGCCACCAGGCCTGGCTTCTAATGTATTCTTTCCGGTACTGAAAGTTTAAGTCTGGGGATTTTTTCTGACCCTGGCAACCTGTGGCCATCAGGGTGCAGTACCCCAGCTTTATTTTTTATTTATTTATTTATTTATTTATTTATTTATTTTGTCTTTTTGGAGACCAGGTCTTGCTATGCAGTTCAGGTTGGCCTTGAGCTCACTTTGTAGCCCAGGCTGGTCTTGAACTTGCAAGGATCCTCCTGCTTCAGCCTCCCAAGTGCTGGGATTACAGGAGTGTACCACCAGGCCCAGCTACCCCAGCTTTATTCTGCGTTCTTGATTTGGGGGGGATATTGTGGCATCACTCAGAAAAGGTAGGTTTCCCTGCTGACTGATTTCACCTCCCTTCTGGTTCCCAAAGGGCTCTCCCAGCCCCCCGCCCCCAGCATGGGTCACTGCTGATTCGGTTCTGGGGAACAGCTGCTGTTTACCCAGCTGTCCTGAACCCCACAGAGTCACATCTTGGAGACCTGGAAATCGTCACCCCATGCCTCCTGGAGGCCCCCCCCCACTCCTTCTCCTTGGTGACAGCCACAGGCTGCACTGCCAGGTTGAGGGCTTTTCAGAAGTCCCCGCACGGCCGGCTGGTCCTGAGGCTGGCAGCGGATGAACGGGGTTCTGTTCTCCTGTTTACTTTCCCGACTCGGGTTCCTTTGCCGAGGGGAACGGGGAGCTGCCAGCCATTCTGTAAGCTCTCAGCAAACCCAGGGCACCCCTCAAAAAGGAATCCTTGCAACAGAAGCTTCTAGAAGTTCTAGCGAAAGGACCCAGAGACAGTGCACCGTGCCTCACAGCCCCGGTGTTTTTCTTTTGCACACAAATTCAAATTTTATAAAAATTCTTAGCCCCCAAATCCCATAGCCATACGCAAGAAAGTGGCAGAAAGTTGTATGAGGAGACAAACATCACACACGCACTCACCCTGAAGGTCATGGACCCTTTTCCTCACAGCATCTGCATTTTAAACGTGTAAAAATCCAAAACCCCCTAAGATGAGGCACGCATATTTGAAACGTGTTCCATATGTAGAAAGCTGGAGAAGAGAGGGAGGGGCCCCACCCTGCAGCCAGCCCGCCGACCTACCACACAGCAACTCTCTTCATCTCTACCTCTGTGTCCCTCCACCAGCTGCACGATTTCAAAGCCGGTTCCAGGAGCCATGCGACCTCAGCAAATGCATTTTTAGTATGAATCACTAAGGGGCAGGGCTATTTTAAAAAGACGTTAGCTTAGGCTGTCTGAATAGTTATTTTTGTAGGTTGAATCAGTGTATTACAGTGACTCCGTGTGCTGCAACCTACTGTACAACCACAGCACCATTATCGTAATTAAAATGAATGAAAATACCCAAATTCTCTAATTTAATAAAAATTCAATCAGCACCCAAATTTCTCTAATGGTTTCATAATTTTCTTTTTTATAATAGGTTCGTTCGAGTCAGGATATAGCGTCCCCCACGTTGCATTGAGTTTCTTTTAATTCATGGGTTTCCCATTTCCTCACTCCCCTCCCACTCCACCCCCCTTTTTTGATGAAAAACTGTTTTTTTGTTTTGTGTCATTTCCCACGTCTTGCTTTTTACTAGTCAAATCCCTCAGATGTTTAAAACCTTCTTCTTCTCAGTTAGCCGGAAGGAAAATGGCGCAGGAAGCCTATTGTATGACCTATTGACTTAATCACAGCAGACTGGTGTGTACTTGAAAGTTGCTTGGAGTACATTTTAAATGTTCTCCCCGCAGAATAAGTGCGTGAAGTAACGCATATGTTAATTAGCTTCATTAGCCACTCTATGATGTCCACATGTGAAAACGGCATGCTGCATACTGTAAGCATACACAATTTTTGTCAAGTGAAATTTAACTCACTGAGAAAGATCCCTCTCTTCCCTGTTAGAACCACAGGATTGATGGGATTAGGTTTTGGGGGAGACTCCTTCCTGGGGATGTGTTTCTTCCAGGACACTGAGGAGCCCCACCGTAGCGCCTCACCTCCTGTTTCTTTGTGATGTTAGAATGGCTTAGACTTCTGGTCCACCCATGATAAAGCTCCTCATCAGCTTTCTGCCCCTGACCTGGCCTATGTTGGTTATATCATCAACAGTCCCAGAACTGTGAGATTCTAACGGTCCATCAGCATTAGCTGGAATTCTTTCCCTCTGCTCTTGATCTTAGCCAGGAGGCCAAGCAGCAATGGGAACTCTTTTCTAAAGATTGGCTTTCCTCGTTGTCCATTTAACTTCCCCCAAAGGGCCAAGTAAATGTCTCCTTTCCCTTTGATTACCAATGCCCAGTTTCTCCCTTTGCGTCCTCCAAAGGTGATCAGTGAGTGTTCTTTAAAGTACTCGGAGGAATTCATGGATTTTGTCATATCTGATGAGTTTTAATGCACTGCACATTGTAGTTTGTGCTCAGATTTTCCCACCTTGGGCGACTGGAGGTCCTTGTTTCTCTTGCAGCTCCAGCAGTCTGTGACAGCCTTGCCTTTCTGGCGTGACAGGTTTCTGGGCTTACCTCGTGTCTTTCCTGGGCAAGACTCGGAATTCACCATGGCCCTAAGGAGCTTCGGTTCCTGTCACTGAACTGTGCCCTGTAGACATGATGGCCCGGGCAGTCCTGCACTGGCTCTTGTTTTGTGTCTTAGCAGTGGACAGAGCTAGAGGCCGCCGTTTTCATTTTTAATGAAAGACTGTGTCTGTATTGATATTATAGATTCAAATGTAGATGCAGAATTGATATCTCTATCTTGATTCCTTGCAGTGTTGTAAGTGCTGGCTGTGCATTATATATCTAACAATATGATTCTTGAAAATATCTCAAGATTTTTGTAGGTCTCCTGTTCCTTAAGTGTGTCTAATAAGCATGCACAGTAACATTAGTGTATTTTAAAGTAGTGAAATAATTTCTTGTTGGGTATAACGTTACCACATAGGTTGGTTCATTTGCTTCATTTTTACTTTCCAGGAAAGCTTATTGTTTCTTCAATTTTGTTTCATGTTAATCAAACTTTGTCATGGTTCAGTGACATCTACAAAAAAGCTACATTTACAAAGTCTTTCATCTCTGCTCCCTCTGCTATGTTCCTTTATGCTGTCACAGATAACCAAGCTTTTGGATTTTCTTTATTTTTTAAAATAGCATGCATGTGTGTGTGCTCTCCTGTAGAAATGTGGTGTGCCGTACCCATGGCATCTGCGCCTAACCGTGTGCCCCCAGATCACTGCAGCACTCTGTGGATGGCTTCCTTGTGATTTTTCTGGCTCCGCGGCACCCAGTCCTTGGACCTGTTCCTCTTTGTTCAACCGGTCGCCTCTGCGCTTGTTTTCGGTCTTTGGCTGTGACACTGTCCAGCCTCCTGTCTTCTCGTCTTTGCAGTGCATGTGTAGATAAGAGTCCTAGGAGTGGAACACTGCGCTCCGACTGTGCAGGGGTAGTGCTGCTAGGCTGTGCCAGGTGTCCCTCCACAGCTGTACCACTCTGTGTCCCTGGCAGAAGTGTATGTGTCCGCCTGTGTCCCCACAGCCCCATCCATGGAGTACATCTGTTGTCCAACTTAGCAGTTTTCATCACTTACTAGATGAGAAATTGCGGCTCATCTGCTTTTAGCGAGTCGTTTCTTCTGATGATGGGCAAACTGCCTTTTCCCGTGTGCTGGTAGTTTGTGTTTCGAGGCCCATTCTTGGGACCATGTTTCCTGGCTGGAAATCTCTATCTTTTGACGACAACTGAGATATTTTGCAAAGCAAAAAGTTGCCGAGGCTGGTGCTGGGTTTCTGCCATCAGGCGGAGCTCCTGGGGCTGGTTGGGCAGCTTTCTGTCCTGGCACCAGCTGGGTTTCTCTGTGTGGTCTCTGCCTGGCCAGCTTGGGCATGTCACAGTGCAGGGGTGCAGTGGCCCAGGACAGTCAGGCCGTTTACATAACCACTCCGAGCTCCAGGGGCGTCCCAGCTGGTGCGACCTAGTCTTAGAGGTCATGCAGCACTCCGTGTCCGGGGTTCTCTTGCTCACAGGATTCGGGAGAGAATTGGCTTGTACTGCGTGCGTCATAGTGAGCAGCCGTTTCTGGGAAACGCAAGTAACAGGAACTGTAGCAGAAACTGCGGTAAACTGGAGGTTACCTGGGCAACTAACGGAAACTGAAGCCTACTGGCTGGGGGGAGCCGTTTTCTGCTACACACTCAGCACTGGAGGCCGTCATCGACAAGCACCAGAAAGGAGATAAGATAGGACAAGGAATTTTACAGGTCCTGGGGACATCTGGAATCACCCAAAAATTTACACTGGACACTTCAAAGGACTCTGCCCACTAAAATGCAAGATTGTCAAAAACTGTAACGGGCCGGGGATCTAGCTCAGTGGCCTAAGTGCCTTCCTGGCAAGCACAAGGTCATGAGTTCAATCTCCAGTGCCACAAAAAAACCCCCAAAAAACCTGTAACTGTAGCTGTTCACTGGGCTCTTCCCACCCCGCGTCCCCTGCCGCCTCTCCATCCTATGACAGGGACGCGCTTCTCTTTGCTTGGGGCAGACAGTCTTATCGCACTGTCTGCCTGAATCCAGGCACAGTGAGCTCCAGGCCACGCTGCCTTTACACGAGCCTGCTGGTCCCCGCTGCTCACGTGTGTCACACCCGCCACAAGGTCGCGTGGGACTCTCCTCTGGCTCTATAAGTCTTCTTTCCATCTGCTTAAGCACATTACGCAATTCTGCCTGTTCTTTCCTTTTTGAGGAAGTCACCTCTGGAACCTTGTGACCTGCTGTGACCGGGTGCTCTCTGTCCAGGCCGACACCCTCAGTCCCAATCCTCCTTTGACGCTGACCTCGGCATTTCCCCAGGCTCCCTTTCTGAGCTGGGAAGAGTGGACTTCTGCTAACTTCAGGTCGTTTGGATGCTCCCAGATTTGCTCCTAGTAACTTTTTCACAGTAATTGCCCAAACAGAAGCCTAAGCTGTCCGAAAGCTCCCAGGAGTCTGCTGACTGCCGTATGTTAGGCAAATGCAGGGAAGCGTTTTGGTCAAGCTAAGTTAACATCCGAATGCTCCAGTAAGGCCAGAGATTTCCCAGCTCTACATTTAATGTTAAATTGCAGGACTTCAAGGATTCCGCATTTCAGAATCAGTTACCTTTCTATGAGTCCATGTTTCACAAAATGAAAAGGGACCAGGAAGATGTCACCCAAGCTGAACCTTGACGCAGTTGAGCTAGAATCTAAGCAGCCAGTCAGGGAGGTAGCAGAGCAAGGGATCTGCAGATTGCAAAGTCTGTGTGGCCCTTCCACTGCCCCGCAGACCCCGGCAGGACCAGAGGGACCTCCAGGAATTACTTTAAGCTCCACCACATCCAGAGGGAAGAAGCTGCGGAGGTGCCACCCACTGTCCTCATGGAGAACACAGTGGCCTTCATCCATGCCCAGCCCAGAGGTGACATTTCGTGCCCAGGGCTTGGCCTGCCATAGGCGGTTCAGACTTTGGAAGCTGCAGGCCAGTGGGCCGACTGGGAACTGGGTCCCAGCCTGAATCTGCTGTTTGAGCTTCCGGCAGGCAGGAGAGCACAAAGCAGAAGTTTCCGTGTAATTGTCAAGGAAACCGCTTTGGTGCTTTGCCAAGAAAGAAAAATGTGCCAGCTTGCTCTGGGGATAAGGGAGAAGGCCGTCCGTGCTTGCCCAGAGCCGATTCGACTGCTGCGGGCTGAGGCCTGTGGTTGACTCTCCCGCCCAGACTGTGAATCTGCCTAGGGTCACCTTGAGCCGGGCTCCCCTTGTAGAATATGGGAGCCCTGGGTGTTGCCCTTGGCAATATATCTATAAAACCCATAGGGGTTTATGAATGTTCAGGCCTGCAGGGACCTGAGTAGCATTATCCTGTCCATTTTGACCCAGTCCCTTTGAGGACAACTATTTTGGCCACGTGCGGTTCTAGACGAGTATTTTAATTCACTGTTGTTTTGTTTTCCTCCCCCGTCTCAATATTGAACTGGCTCATCAGGTGAGCTTTGTGGACGTGTAAATAAATGTGCCACAGTGGTTGAGCAGTTCTTTCTCCTCCATCAGGAGAGTAAAGCCTCCACCTGTTTTTATTTATAAAAAAATAAAGTGGTAGAACTGTGAGCCGCTGCCTTCTGAGAAGGACGTTAAGTTTGATGAACCCAGCTGGGAGTTTCAGGTCTCAGAAGCTTCTGGTCACTGAGGGCAGCTCGTCCAGGGCAGGGCTCCTCGGGCCAGATGCCCTGGCCCAGGCTAGAGTTCTTCACCTAGGTCCCCCGCACCCTCCCGAGGTTGCCCCTGCCCATCAGACTTCTAAACCAGGGACCCACGGCCACCTGTCACGTGGCCTCCGCCTTTCTTGTGCTTTTCCTCCAGCACAATCTCTAGAATTCTCTTCCTGGCGTCCAACACTCCACTACCAGGGGGCGAAGACCAGGGTTTTCTCCATCCTGCATCTCCAGCTAAAGAGAGAGGAGCCAGAAAATATGGGCTACAGCGTAATTATCCCCCTCGCAGGTTTTTCCTGTCACTGTGAGACGCACCCAGTAGCTGGCCATGCCCCCGGGAGGCTGCCCTTCTGCAGAAACTCTGGGGACCTAGTGCTGTCGCATGGGTCGCCCCTCAGCTTCTGAACACGTTTGCTAAGTGAACCCCAGTGTCAGAGCAGTGTGTCCTGCAGCCTGCTCCCCCTTCCACAACGCCTAGGGCCTCC
>RJWT010030214.1:0-14709 GCA_004365215.1 Cuniculus paca | reverse complement strand
TGCTATAAACATGGGTGCACATACATCACTGTGGTAAGATGATTTCACTTCTTCTGGGAATATGCCCAGAAGTGGAATAGCTGGGTCAAATGGGACTTCCAATCCTAGCTTTTTGAGAAACCTCCAGACTGACCTCCACAGTGGTTGCACCAGTCTGCACTCCCACCAACAGTGGAGAAGGGTTCCTTTTTCCCCACAGTCTCTCCAGCATTTGTTATTGGTGGTTTTCTTGATCCTGGCCATTCTTTCTGGAGTGAGATGAAATCTCAGAGTTGTTTTAATTTGCATTTCTCTAATGACCACTGGTATTATTTCTTGTGTAACTGGGGTTTTGTTCAGAAAATCTTAGTCTATGTCTATGTCTTCAAGAGCTTTATTTTGTCTTCCAGTAGATTAAGTATTTCTGTTCGAATATTTAGATCTTTGATATCTTTTGATTTTAGTTTAATGCATAGTGAAAGATATGGTTAACTTGACTTTAAATGTACCACTAGCATTTTTTGTTCTAGGCTCTACAATGGTACATTTTATGTACATTTTTAAAATGTATATATCCATTGCTTTGAAGAAAGAGAGAAATGTGAGAGGGAGGGAGGAAGGGAAGGAAGAGAAAGAACAGGCAAATAATAGTAATATGTTCTTAGACCTATAGACTTTATCAGTTGTGTGTGTGTGTGTGTGTGTGAGTGTGCGTGTGTTTGTGTATGTGGAGTACTGGAGCAGAAAGTAAGGAGTTGTGTACCCTATTCTTTTCTTCAAGAACTAAAATCAAATTTTAAAATCCTTCTGCTTATACTGAGAGAATTCATTAAAGAAGCAGCAGACAACTACAGGCTAACTAGTGGGCCTCATGATTCTTGACGGTGCTTGATTGCGTGGTGGATATGTTGTTATGAACTGGAAATGAATACTGGGTGTGTGCATGTGTCATTCTTTTCTTTGTGTTTCTTAACTTGAATTCTGAAGCCGGTGGGAATGGTATTTGCTACCCTTGGGTTGAATCTTCCTGGGATGAAGCCAGCAGAGAGGTAACCAAATGGCAGAAGTCCATACAACTTCAGATATGTAACCACATCTTGTGTGGATTCAGCCCTGCTTGAAATGGTTCAAGGATTTCTTACAGCTCAGTGTCAATATTTCTCTTTGGTTCATTGATCTATTTGAGTGTTTTCTTTCAGTTGCCATCAAGAGCCTGAGTGGCATAGGACCTTATCTCTATATTCTGACCTCTATTCTGTTTGTTTACTAAACAACTCCAAGTACTCATAATTCTCTTTAAAAAAAATTCACGTTCAAGGAAATCTGCATAAAATTGGTTTGGAAAGTAAATTAATGTTATCTTATCTGGCAGTATTTGAATATTAATATGGCATGAGATAAAAGGGGAATATTAGGGTTTTCTTTTGTATGTATTTTATTTCCTTGTTAGTCTAACTACATGACAATCCAGGTGGTCACTAATCAAGTCAACCTCTATCTTGTTAAAGAGATAGAAGTATGCCTAATTTTTGTAAAAATGTTTTTAAAAATTAGCAAAGTCTCGGGTGACCTTGAAACCACTTCTCACAATTGCATCTAAGGGTAGCTTAGCCAATACTCTGGGAGACTGGGGCAGAAGGTTTGCAGGCACGAGCTCAGCCTGGACAGTGACAGTCTCAAAATACAAATACATAAATAAATGGGCTGGGAATGAAGCTCAGTGTAAAAGCCTTCAGTAAAACCTCCAGTACTGCCCAAAAGGTGATCTAATTAGCCACGATTTCTGTTTTCTTTTTAAATTTTATTTATTATTTATTTTAAAGAGAATAAAAACAAAACAAAACAGAGTGAAGCACAACATAGCAGATCAGAACAGAACAATGCAAGCAATACAGGTCTTCAAAACATAATGACAAGAAATTAACAATGGCTACCCTAGTGTGTCTTTTTCTTTGACAATTTCTGTTTTCTTAGAAAAAAGATCAGATGCCTCAAGTTTGTAAATAATAATGAGAATTGACTTTTGTGTTTTTAAGTAAGCTGGCCACCACATGTTATGTTTTTCAAATATCTCCCTTCTCAATCATTCAGTCTTTCTAGCATTGCTAGAAATTTTAAGTTCACTAGAGAAACAATTGTTTTGTTGCATATTATTTTTTTCCTCTCTTCTTTTCAGGGTGTGGCATTGATTCTGAAAGACGATGAGGGTGATGGAGAATGTGTTCCTTAGGTTATTACAGTGTTTGTGCTGCAGGTCAGTTTTCTGGCTAAGAGCAAGGGAAAGAGTACTTACAGGAGCTTTAGCATGGGAAGGTGCCTGTGGTTTCTGGGCTCATTGTGCTAATTGAAAGAAAATCAAGACTGAATTGAGTCTTTTTATTTTTTAATTAGAAAGGTCTCAGACATCAGCTGTAATATAAATTCCTACTTGCAAAAACTGAAGATTGGCAAAGTTGAAAACTTAACTAGATAAATGCATTTGTGTTTATTTTACCTATCCTATTGTAGTTGCAAAATATGATGGAAATTTCTGGTAACTTGGCACAGTTTTACATGTTTCCTACTGATGAAAACATTTAAATTTCATTAGCTCTTTGCAATTCTACAATGACTGCTGTAGCTTTGATCTGAAATACCTTCCTAAAATCTATGTATTAAATAAACTCTTGGTCTCCAGCTTGTGGGCAGTGGTACAACCTTTAAGAAGTGGAGCCTCGTTGGAGGAAGTTAAGTTACTGGGGTCATGTCTTTGAAGGTGGGATTGGCACCCTGCCTCTACCCTCAGTCTCCTAGCTTTCATAAGGTGAATAGGACTTCTCCATCGTGCATTCTTGCCAAGACAATGATGCCAATGGACTTAACCCCTGAAACCTTAAGACAGAATAAAGCTTTTTTCCTTAGAAGTTGATTTTCTCAGTTATTTTGTCATGGCAATAAAGATCTAGCATAATACTTAGTCTGAAACGTCTGTGAATGAGAGGTTTATCAATTCACACATACAATGTTTTCATAGAGTACTGCTATAATCTTTTTGTAAAAGGTAAGGGTCAAGCTCAGGAACTTCCTGTTGTTATTACGGATATTATTTTGGTTGTGACATTACAAGGAAACATAAAATTCAGAATAAAACTGCAACATCATGCACTTAATGCAGGGAAAATATCAGAACCAGACAGAGGATAGTGGATTTTACATCGAGCATGTAGGGGTGACCCCATCTCTCATGAATGGTACTACAGTTGGTCATGAGGACACCTCTGTGTCTAATGAATTCAATTTCTCAGCATATAATATTTGTGATATACTCAATTTATGAAGTTCTCCATTTTTAAATTTATCTAGAGTTTAAATTTAGTGGTAGCTGCTCTTCATTTCTCACTCTTGGGATTCAGTGTTGTGTCAGAAATGACCTTCAGAATCACAGAGGAAAGAAAAATGAAAAAATAGATGAACTTTTCTTTAAATTATCTATAATTGTACAAAATTTATTTTCTTTCATGATTGCTTTTGTCACATACCTTGTTCTCTCTTCATATCATAGAAATTTCTGATTATACGCATTATTTTCTGAAAAGAATCAGTATTCCATATACTATTGAAACACAAAGTTGTTATTTTTAAGAAAACAATTTTTCAGAGGTATAAAAGTAGAATCAAAGAATCCTAATTCTTTGTTTTTTGTTTGTTTTTTGAGACAGGGTCTCACTGTGTAGTTCAGGCTGAACTTTCACTCACAAGGATCCTCCTGCCTCAGCTTCCTGAATCCTGGGATTACAGATAAGCGCCATCACACCCGACTAAAGGATATTAACTCTTAAAGAAGTCCCTTAGTGCAAGATTTTCTTTGACATCTTAGCAACTTCAGATAGATTACTCTGCGTCCTATTTTAAATCTTCTCTGAGATGGGAGATTTAATTTCTGCAGAAGCTTTCTTTTGGCCACTGTAATCTGTACCAATAAATCTCCCTTATCTCTAGTGTAAATCTCTTTTCAATTGCAAAAGAAACCCATCTTCTCATCTTATGTAGCCCTTACAGTATGGAAAAAGCTGGGAAGTTTGCTTTTTAAGAGAAGCTTTCTACTTTAAAACACAGTTGCAATTCCATTACTTTCATTTCTAAAGATTAAACAACTCCAGTTTCTTTATCCTTTCTAAGTTGGCTTTATTATCATTCTAACCACCATTTTGGGTTGGCCTTTCCAGGATCTTTTAAAAAATTATCTAAATTGCTCTCAGAGGATGGAGATCAAGATGGTGCCAATCCACTCAGTGGACTGATCCAGCAATCACTCACCTTTAATTTGAACACCCTTAATCCCAGCATCGTACTACAAATCAGTCACAAACTCTAGATTCAACTACCTCCAAAAAAGCCCCATCTAAAAGTGCATAAGGCTCTGGGGGGACATCTAGACACAAACCATAACAATTACTAACATTATGTAGAAATAGCTTCTTAAGCAAAAGATAGCCAGTGGTAATACCTAAGGGAAAATTCCAGCCAACACTCTTCTATATATGATTTTTTGTATCAGTCCATTTATTATATCAGTAGGCATGTATGTTCACTGTGCTAAGTATTGCACAGAAGGGAAGTGTATCCATTTGGGCTTCTATCACTTTGTAACATTATATTACATCACAAATAGAATATGCATATGCATCTAAATAAATCTGGTCACATGTATCTAAAAGATACACATTTTACTTTTCTATTTGGACTTCATTTTTCATAGTTTCTTATTAAGTAAACCCAGGTAGACATACAGAACATTGTCAAACACATAAGTTTAAATGTGAGGCATCTCATTCCTTTCCCAATTCATACTTTTTCTGAAATGAGTTTGAATTTTAGAAAGATTTTTAATGAAAGAGAAATGATGGATTAACAGATGGCAGAAAGGAGCTTGTTCTGAATTTTTGAAATAGCATAAGATGTCCTGCAAAGCAACTATACAAGAAGAGAGACAGAAGGGAATATGAATAGTATTTCCTGATTAGTGTGTTGGAAGTAGGCACAAAAATCATAAAGGTGATGCAGGTGGGCGGACTGGGGAGGTTGATGTGGACACCAAATTCATGGGCAATGCAAGAGTGGAACACCACTAAATTTTTGAAGATGAAGGCAACTTTTGCAACAGAGGAGGAAGAAAAACTAATTACTTGGTAACTTAAAAAAGATAGAAAACAGAAAGTAAAAGGAAGACAAGACTTAGCATATGATGAGTATTCAGCCCAACAGAAAGAATGCCACCAAAAGGCTCTCTTTTCATTTATTTCTCCACCTAAGAGTAGATTTGTGAACTGAGTGCAATGAGAATTTAGTGTAATGAAAGAGTTTCTCCTTTGCAAATATGCGTACCGATCCACATTGAACTGCTTGCAATGGAGTACAAAATACTGATTGATGGTTCCAGTCCTTGTGGAACGTTTAGTTTAGTTAAGGTGAGGCCAAGAAGAAGTAAGTAAACAAGCAAAATAATCAAGCTCACTGCAAGTCGTGTTAGATGCAGTGAAGTGAAATAAGCAATAATAAAAAAATAGGAAAATGCAGGGGTGATGAAGAAACTAATTTAGGCAAAATAATAACAGAAGCTACTCTCAGGAGATATTCGAGATTAGACATGAAATCAGAGAAGCTGGTGGTCAAAGGAGTGTAGTGATTTAAAGGACAGAAAGACCCTAGTGTAGTTATAAAGTTAAAGAAGGCCAGTGTGGCTGTGTCATGGAGAAGGAGCAACAAAACTTGATACATACAGGATCAGATGTGCAGAACCTTGTAAGCTATGTTTTAAAAATTTTAAGTTTTTCCCATGTAGTGAGATGTTATTGGAAGGTTTTTAGCAACATTTTGGCATTGCAAGTTTACGCTTTTTTTTATAAGTTGACTTTTGGCATTGTATTGAAAAAGACTGGAGCAAAGTAGGCAGAAACATAAACAGAAGTAATTATCTAAGGAATAGGTGGAAATGGGTTTCATTATGGCAGTGGTTGAAGAGAAATTAATGGAATCAAGATATGTTTGTAATTGAATTGACAAGATTTAGAGGTAGATTAGATTATAAATAATGAGGAATAAAGAATAGAAAATAATTATCAGATTTGAACAACTGGATAAAAGCTGATAGCATCCTTAGTAATGTCCAAGACACATGGGAAAAGTTGGAGAGTTGAGAATTTTAATCTCTATTTTTTAGATCTGAACTTTGAGAGACCTATAAGATACCCGGTTGGAGAACTTGCTTAATACACCTTTAGAGTTCAAAAAGAGATGTCTGAGTTTCAGATATACATGTGGATGCTGTCAACATATAGATGTCTTACGAAACCTCTCTCTCTCTCTCTCTCTCTCTCTATATATATATATATACATATATAAAACTATTCTGTGGATGTGAAAAATCTAGAACACCAAAACAAATACATTTTAGCATAAGGTTACATTTGTCATCTTCAATGTCTTAGGCCAGACAACTTTTAGCTGTTATTCTAGAAAGGATGCAAGTACGTTGCCTTGCTAAATTTCATTTAAGTAAATGAACTGTATTCGCTTAAATGGTGATATCAGGATACATTTGAAGATGGAGGGTTTAATGGATTTTGAAGATTATGTTCTGCCTGGCAAAATGTGAGAGAATCTAATAAGCATTCTTCATCACAAAGATTGGGCTTTATCAGATTTGCATTTATTTCTTTGCTTCTGCCACTGGGCTCAGAGGTTTTTCCTTTCCTCTCCCCTCCCCTCCCCTCCCCTCTCCTTTCCTTTTTCTTAATGCATTTCACCAATGGCTAAGGATATTTCTGTATTACTAAGTCACCAGTGAGGGTTACTGTGTTATTCTCTTTGCTTCTTGGCTATTATAATAATCAATCACAATTAGCAATTTGGAGTAATCTTTTACACCTTCAAATTAGTTTTAAAATCAGTAATAAAAGATTTCTTATTGCACAGTTAGGTAAAAAGAAACAATTACATGGAGGCAAGAACAGAAGAGTAGGTAAATCAACACCACTGTGACAGCTGTTTTTACTCAAACCATTACAAAATTTGTTTGCTAGGTGAAATCTCTTAGCTGGTGAAGCATTGCCTTCACTTTTTATAGAGCAGAGTAACAAAGCATGAGTTCATAGTCATGGATAAGTTAAACTTCAGCTATCCTAATGGCATAGAGATTGCATCCGAAAGAGTTGGACTATAATTCATATAAGTGTACAACTATATGAATATATAATCATATGCATAACTATATATAGATATATTTATTTTAAAATTCAGGTTTCCCTCTTATTAGGATTAGAAGGTGAACCATTTTACATAAAATATTTTGAGAAAATTTT
The DNA here is from genome assembly GCA_004365215.1 of Cuniculus paca. Taxonomy (NCBI): domain Eukaryota; kingdom Metazoa; phylum Chordata; class Mammalia; order Rodentia; family Cuniculidae; genus Cuniculus; species Cuniculus paca. The sequence continues at coordinate 7,390 of RJWT010030214.1, read as the reverse complement.
CATCAGAAAAAAATGTTTTCATCAGAAAAAAATTTCATCAGAAAAGAACTCTTTTTTACATGATTTAAGATCAGCATTTCAAACATTCATTGTAATACTATGTGACAATGTGAAACCCTTCCACAAGTTAGTCTTTGTCCTTTTCAATACTCTTCATTTCCACTATTCTTGCCTACAACTCTTTTCCTAACTTTTTCATTTGCTTATTTTTTACTGATCTTCTTAGACTAAGTCAATGCTTAAGTATCCTTTATTGGGGAAACCCCTACAAATTTTCAGGGTATATTAATCCATTTTAACCACACTTGTGATTATCATTTTTTATGAAGTTCTGTAGCTTTAAAGAATTCAGTTGTGATCAAAATAATGTAAATCCATCATATTGCTCACCTAACTACCTACAGAATGATCCTACGTAATCATATCTGGAATCTCACTTGAACTATCATGGTAGGTAACCCCAAATTGAAATAGTAATATAAAAAGAGGTCCAGAAATAGTTGACACCATAAAGCCATGTATATAGTTCATTTAAAATTTTGCCATGAGTTTATCAAAAAAATAAGGCTAAATTAACATATTTAAAAATGAACAAGAAGAAATCACAGCATTAACAGATTAAGGACAAAAATAATTCAGTTATCTCAGTATACAGATACATATTTGCTAAAATTCAACACATGTCTATGATAAAAATTCTCAAAAAAGTAGGAAAAGGACACAACTTTCCAAAATTTATAACTAGTATATTTTTTAACCTAGATAAAACAACTTAGTTGTGAAATACTGAATTCTTTCTGGTGAGGATAGAACAAGAAAATATGTCAATTCTTATCATTTCTATTTAACATTTGCATTACAAATCCAAAGTCAATTAAAGAAAAAGATACAGTTGAAGAAAGAAGGAAAACAGTGACATGATTGCATTTATAGAAAATCTAAAATGCTTCGTACAAAAGTTATTAGACTTAATAAAATGAGGTTGAGGTCAACAGGTTGCTAAATACAAGGTCAATATATAAAAACAATTGTTTCTACTTGTAAGCAACAAACAGTTAAATTACAAGTAATAGCATTCACACTATCACAAAAGGTTAATATAGCTAGAAAAAAATCTAGTAAAAGTGTACCAGACTCTACCAAATATTAATGAGAAATTAAGAAAGGTCAACATAAATGAAATGATGTACCATGTTCATGGAATGAAATTTTTAATATTGATAAGATGCCAGTTTTTCTCAACCTGACCTGCTACTTAATTTCAATAAAAATCCTAACACTTTTCTGTGGAAATGGACAAGCTGATTCTGAAATAATTTTGAGGGAAATCTATAAAACCTGGAACAGGAAAACAACCTTTTCAAGAAAAACAAAAACTGGAAAACATCTTGCTAAATATCAAAACTGTTAGTAGTCATCTTTGAGGAAACATTAATTGGGTGAGAGCATGATGGGTGCTAAAAATATTTTATATTATTTTCTGTATGGATGTTACCTGGGTGTATATATGGGTGAAAACTAATCAAGTTGAATACTTAAGATTCATATATTTTATTGAATACGGGTTACACCTTAATTTGAAAGATAAAATAAAATTGATCATAGGATTCCTTGTTCTCTGAAGTATACATTCTGTTTATGAAGAGCTCATAGATAAAATTACAAAGCGTAAATGAAACACACCAGCATAAAAGCAACTGACTCTGTCCTTCCAAAGAATGGTAAATTATAGAGCAATAGGAAAAGAACACTTGTATATATGTAACTGTTTAAAATAAAAAAAGATGAACTGAAGACTCATGAAAGAAACCTGAAGGAACAGAATCCGTAAAATAATAAAAAATAGTTCTCTCTCTTTCTCTCTCAGCTCCTTTTCATCCTTCTCTTCCTCTCGCCTTTGCTCATTCTCTCTGTGCAGGTCTATTTAAATCTAAAATCCATGACCCACCACTTTACCCCACTTAATTGCCTCTACAAACCATAAAGCAGATTAAAGAAACTATTTCAATTTCATATCGTTGATATTTACGCACTGAATGTTAGATTTTAATGAAAAAGAACAAGTAAATAGAGATTAGGAAGTAGAAAATTCATTTACATTAAATTCAAGAAAAGTGAATTTACTTTATATTCCTATTTAATACCTTTTCTGTATCTTATAAAATCAAAAGTAGCTATCAAGTACAAATATATTTGCATACATTATTTCTAAAGGAACCTATATATTGGCTCAGATACAAACTAATGAAACAATAGCTATTAAATATTTTAAAATAGAAATAGTTAAATCTGAAAATCCTAAGATTAACTTGATTTGTCTTAAGTCATAATCTTTTGCTATAATTGACAATTACAAGTTTATTTTTAATTGTCTGTTTAGAGACAAATATTAATCTTTTCTCAGGAAAGTATGCTAATGAAATAGCTGAAATATGTAAACACGTTTGATACGATATTTTGCTCTTTCAGATACCTGTACCCCAAAATGTTCCATTCATTTTGGTATTCAATGCAGTATTCATGACCTGAACTGTACAAAGTGAGGTTGTAGAGTTAGTTGTGTGGAAGGAATGGAAATGAAATATTTATGAGAATTAAAAAGACTTTATTGTTCTTTTATTAATATGCTGGGTTAAAGGTTATAAGAATCCTGTAATGTACCTATAACAATGAATCAGGATGCAAATACTGACCTTAACCTCAGAAGATGAATCACTCAAGAGGTGCAGCAGCACAATAAACTAAATGCAAAGAATTTCTCGGGGTAGATTTCTGTCTTATGCCGCTGTCAAATCATAAATTCAGAGTAGAGTCTGTGTTATGCCTTTTGTTTTGGAAATTTTCACTGAGGATTTTATAGAGAGAATATTTAGGTTAGATGAACTTTTTAAATTAGTGATAAATGTGATGACTTGAAAATGTTAAGTAGTTCAGTTACTTAACTTCAATGGCTGTGTCTCCAAGTATGGTCCACATTTTGTCTGTGATTGGTGTTAGCTGTTCTGCAAGGTAGATGTTACAGAACAGACAGCTGACATTCTCCAATGGAGACCCACCAAGCAAGAGTAACCTGCATGGAGATATACTCTTTTTTTCATTTTATAGAGAAAAAAAAACACAGAAAAGACAAACAAAAAACAAAAGAGACAAACAACCGCAACAAAAAACCCAAAACAATAACAATATAGGCCTTCAAAACAAGATGATAGAAATTTAACAATGGTTACTATATTGCATATTCATATCTTCAAAAGAGTTGCTTAGATTACCAGATATAGACATGCAAAATTGATCGAACTGTGTATTAACTGTTCTTTTCCATAGAATTAGTAATATAATCATCTTAGATATTATATATATATATATATATATACACATAAATTTATATCTGGGATATACTCTTAAAGAACCCTACTCATAAATTGGGGGAAATTAGTACATAATGAGGAGTTTTGAAGGAAGTGAGAACTTCCTGTATTAAATGCTCAAGTTGCATCTTTCTGTCTCACAGTGTAGACTGAGGGCTAATTTTTTGTACATTTTGAGGAGGGAAATCAGTAGTGGATAAGTTTTAGGTACCTAATTTCTTCTATACAGGGGAAAGAAAATACATTTTTGATCTAAATTTTGGTCTTGAACCAAGAGAGTGATATCTAGTCCAAAAACCCTTTTCCCAACTCCCCATGTTATGCAGTTACCCCTCACAGTGCAAGCACTACTGTAAAACAATCATAATATCTATTATTTATTGAACACTCACTAGGAAAACCTTGTCTTAATCTAGTTCATCAGATGAAATGAACCAAAAAGAATTTATTTTAGCTTCAGGGCTTTTGTTTGACTTTTGCATAGAGTTGTAGATATGTTCATATTTATGTTACACATCCATGTACACTTCATTCTTTTTCAGCTGATGGAAGGAAATGAAAAAGCATTTGATTAGATGGCAAAGAAAGATGAGCTGGACTTAGGGGAGTTGGAGAATTTTAGCTTTTCTTCCTTATTGCAAACTTGGGAAGAGGGTGAATTTTGCATAATGCTATTTATTTGTACAATGTGGCAATTATTGTTGATAGTTCATAATGTTTTACTTCTTTCTTTTCTTTTTCTTTTCTTTTTTTTTTTTTTGAGACAAGGTCTCACTGCGTAGTCTAGGCTGGCCTTGAACTCCCTATATAGTCCAGGCTGGCCTTGAACTCATGGCAATCCTCCTGCCTCACTCTTTCAAATACTCTACACTTCACTTTTAAAGCAAATGCACAATGACTGTGGTACATTGATGTATAATTTAAGTAATTTGGTTCTTTAATGTTCTAACGCAAGCCCAGGGCAATGTTGTTTTAAGTTATCTCTGACATCCATGTTTTATGAATTGTTAGTTTTGTAATATTTGGCCTTCACTTTACCTCTCTGAGTTACAGTTTCTTCATTTGTAGAATGAAGATAATAAATGTGCCTCCTTTGTTGATTTATTGTGATACCATCAGCACAATTTTTTTTCTTAAAACTTGCGCATGGTTTTATTTTCACAAAGAAAATTTCCAGAGGACAGGGACTGTATTTATAAACAAGTCTCTTCATAAAATTCCCAGTATTGTACAATGTGCCTGAAGGCTGATGATAAAAGATGTTTGATTGCATGATTGTGAATGATCAGGTAAGAAGAATTCAGAAAATAGGATGTTTCTATTGCCATAGATGAATGAGTCAAGAGAAGGTAAAACAGGAATACATCCAAAGATTACACTGTATAATTTGGTAGAATTTTGATGATCTGCTGTTTTTGATCATGGTGCTATCTTGCTATTACAAATTTATCACTAGTGTTAAGGGGAAGAATTAAACTCTTGTGCCTATCAACATCCTACTGCTTAGCATAAAAAGAATGACTCTGAGTTTGGAGGAGGGGATGTCAGGTAACAGAACATTTAGAAAATGATCTAATGTTCGTGGGGCAGCATGAAGACTCTCGAACATGAAATGTTACCTGCAGCTATTAGACATTTTTATTTCCTAAGTTTCTTTTGCAAAGTTTGCTCTCTGCAAATATATATCATTTTGTGCTTCTCAAATTAGAAAGTTAGAAAAGAAACCCAAATCATATGAATAACATGGAAGTGAATGTCATGATAATATATTCGACTTCAACTCTATGGAAAAAAAGACCTCTACGCTCTAATTCTGAAAATCTTCTAATTGTTCTCTGTAAAATAAACATAGTAATTTCTTTTTAAAACTATTCATCAAATTCTCTTTGTTGTTTTAACCACTCTGTTCTGGCTGAGGTTTAGAATCTTGCAATTAATTAATCTACAAGTTATATAAAAGATTCCTACATTTTCCTTTGACTTCTTCAGCTACATAATGGGGTAATGTGGAATAATCTTTCATGTTTACTCAGTTTTAAGGCTTGCTGTTATCCTCTATACTCGTTTTTCTAAAATTTTGTGACTAATATAAAATTTAACTTTTACATTTAAAAAAACCCTAAAATCATAGTGTTTTCATAATTTCAAAATAACCTTTGAAGGTTATTGGAAGCCTGGCCCACTCTGGCTAGACTACATAGTAACTATATCTATAATCATTAAAAATTGTTCATCTTTTTTACTAGACTACAGTTGAATCACTCTTGTCGTACATCTTATAATTATTCCTATGGAATAAAGTAATAGAAGTTACATTGTTAGTGTAGTTTCACATGCCACAAATTATTCTAAATTCTCGATCTATTTTCTGACATTCCTGAATGTGGGCACTCTCCTTACGATAATGTGAGAGAAGACTGAAATTTCTTTTATAGTTTTTGTATTCTTAAAGACACAGCTACGGTTTCCTTAGTGTCCCCTATGGATGGCCGCTGGCTGACTTAGTGACCAGGTCTTGTTCCGGGACGTATCACGCATGAGGTTGTGTGCGCCATGCATTCGGCTTTTACACCCAGCACAGGCTGACAGCGGTGTTCTCCGTGTCTCTGCAGGGTCCTGTCACATGGAGACATTTCTGGACAGAGGATTTAGAGAATCTACTATTAAGTTTTAACTATATATTCCCCTGAAAATGGGCAAGAGATCTAGAAGTATTAGTATGGAGACTGTAGTTCAACATATGAATAACCTAAGCATGCATGCATCGTAAGAAAGTGTTACAGTGGACATTTCTGTTAGCAGCTTCTGTTAGCCACGTTATGTGGTGGGAAATCACGAGCATCTATTCAGATCCGACAGGGCCTGATAGGTACATTCACAATAATTCATGTGTGAATTTTGTGTTGGTAGCAAAATAAAAAATAACTGCTTATGTACCATAGAAAGACTAGGTTGAAAAATGGACATTTGGAAATTATTTCATTGCTTCAGCAATAAATATTCCCTAATAATGAATCACATATTGACTCACCGGGAGCAGCGTGGCAGCGGCTGCTCCGGACCCAGCTGGGGTCTGGGGTGAGCGCAGCGAACCCCACCTAGCTGTGCACCTTGGGAATGGGCGACCAGACCCATAGAAATCTGCGCACAGCCCCCGTCGGCCACGGACGTTCAGGGCGTCCCTAGGGTCCTCCCTGCACCCTGCTCGCTCGCCCGGGGTGGCCTAGCCACGGCTGCTCTGAGCCTGGCTTGAGTTGGGGGCGCAACCAGCGTATTCCACCAGCCATTCAGCTTGGAACTTCACCAGGAGCCCGGTGGGGGTTTGCATTTGTGTCTGTCCCCCATTGGCCCGGGTCATTTGGGGCATCTCTGGGGTCTTGCCTAGGCCCCATGCATTCACCCGGAGGGGCCTGGCAGCCGCTTCTCTGCGCCTCACTTGGGTTGGGGGTGCGAACAGCGAATTCCACCTGGCTGTGCAGCTTGGGACCTTGCCAACAGACAGGTAGGAATCTGCGCCCCGCCCCCATTGGCCCAGGAAGTTCAGAGCTTCCCTGGCATCCTGCCTGGGCTTCACCCAGACACCACCCAGCATCAGAACAGCCACAGTGGTAGTCTTGGCTGGAGCTGAAGGTGTGCATTGTGAGTATCATCTAGCCTTGGCACCTCAACTGTGCACAGTGGATTCACCTCCCACAGTGGAATACAGGAAAATGACAAAACGAAAGAGCAAAATGCAACTTTGCACCTCCAGTCCTTCCCAAACAAGCCAAAAAGACACGGACACAGAAGAAAATATGAGCCACACACCTGAAACTTTTGAAATGATAGCAAATGAAGTAAAGAAACTTTAAAGGAACTGAGGTTAGAAATGATTTCCCAGGTAAAACAAGAGATGATGAATGTAATGAAAGAGATGCTGAGCACATCTAAAGAAGATATAGTTGGAAAAATAGAGGAACACTGCAAAAAGATGGAAACCTTGAATGAAGAATACAAGAAAGAATTAGAATGCATGAAACAGA
>RJWT010030213.1:0-14707 GCA_004365215.1 Cuniculus paca | reverse complement strand
TTTGATTAGAATACAGAGTGCAAAATCATTGCAATGAGAATTATGTTCGTTAGTTCACACAAAATAATATTTTTTTCACAGATGACAAAAGTTACACTGTTTACTAGTATGACAGCTATCGTACACAAAGAAGAGTGCTGATAAACACTTCATGGTTTATATGAACATTATTAGTGTGATTTAAGGATTAAAAAATCTCTAAGAAGCTAAGTGCCAATAACTTTCAATATTTATATTGATTATATGCAAAGCATATGGTAAAGTATCTGAAAATTGCGCTATCAATATATCTTCTGGGTTTCAGAAACATCATTAAAATTGAAAGGAATAGCACATTATATTTTTTTCTCAACAAAAGTTTTTTCTTATCAATATTTCTGCACATTACATATTATGTGTATATTTCTCTTAGAATATCTAGTTTTACCTAAAAGTACATTTTTTTTCACTTACCAAATTCATTTCTGGAAACAACATTTAAATGAATTTTTCATTAGAATATTTCTATAGTTTTCTTCATGATTTTCCAAAAGACAATTATAACCTGTATCTCATACCCTTTAAAAATTGATTGACACATAAAAATGTTTTCTTGATTACAGACAGCAATTATAATTTTGGCTATGATTGTAAATATTTGATTTTTAAATAAATGTCCAACATATTTTATGCTGATGTTTCTAAAGGATTTTTAAATGAAAGCAAAGAAAATGTAAGGAAGCCCACTAACTTGAGATAATATCATGTTCTCCTTCACATTGCATGGTGAACATCATTTGTGGGAGTCAAATAAACACATTAAGTTTTATAGTTTTCAAAAATGAGACTGAAAATCATGGTCATCTGCTTCCAAGTGTTTCATATCTAAGAATAAATTCACTCCTGTGTCCAGATATCCTGCCCAAGAACACTGAAGCGGTCACACCTGTTGAGGAGCTGGAAGACTTTGGACACTGGCTGAATAAAATGTTAAAACTGTGAGAGATGCAATGTTGGCAACCAAGAGTCAGTGTTAATTTGGGCTATCTTTAACATTTGCTATCAACCTCTGTGTCTAACCTAACATGCTAGATTGAACTCATGGACTGTATCACTGTAGGTGACACGACTCTAGCTTCGACCAATCCTAAAGCTATAAATCTGAGGAAGATAACATGTGAATAATGGAGACAAATTTCGTCCTATGCTGTAACCCATCTACATTATGCTGCCAGCAATATAATTGGTATATGTATTGACTCCTTTTGTTTTTCTGGTGACTATACTAGCTCATGTAAACTCTTCCACAATGAAACATATCATTGAAAGTAATTTGAATCTATTTGAGGCCCTCGTCACATCACTCATTCTTGACTTACAATAAAATATTTCCTTCTTTTTTTGTTTCTTAGTTGTTTTCTCTGTTAATGGGATAAAGTAGTCAACATCTACATTTTAGAGAAGGAGAGGTTTATTGTGGGTCACAGTTTATAGAGATTTCAGCCTATAGGTTATTGGTTCCAAGGAAGGACCACGTGGGAGATGGGTATGTAGAGGAGAAAGAGTTCATGACATGGAAGCAGGGAACTGCCAGCTCAAGGGAGGAGGGAGGAAGATAGATCCTTCCAGGTTACACAACCAGTGAACCACATCCTCTCACCAGGATTCAGCTCTAAAATCATAAGTGGACTGATTCACTGATGAGTGTCATGCCCCTGTCATCCAATCACCTACCAAAAGCCCCAAAATGAGCAAATGAGGCTTTGAGCAGGAGGGCATCTAGCTATGAATCATAACACCTTGAAAGTTATTTTTTTTGTTATTTTAATACTTATTTTATTTTATTTTAAAAAGAATAAAACCAAATTAAATAAAACAGAATAGTCAATCAAAACAAAACAATGAACATGGTATATAACTTCAAAACAAAATAAAACAAAAACAATAATGGCTGCCATAATGTCTCTTGTTATCTTTAAAATAACTGCCCATACCATCAGGCATAAATAAAATCAAACAAAATAGAACAGAGTAAAACCAGTAAAAACAAAACAAGGAAAGTAATACAGGACTTCAAAACATGACAATAGTAAAACAACAGTGACTATCATAATGTCTGTTATCTTCAAAGTAGCTGCCTATATGATCAGGCATAATGCAATCAAACAAAACAAAATAGAATAAAATCAATCAAAACACAACAATGAAAGCAATACAAGATAATAGGAAATCAATAATGGCTGCCATAATACATTTTATTATCTTTGAAGTAGCTGTCCATGCCAACAAATATAATAAAATTAAACAAAACAAGACAAAATAAAACCAAGCTAAACAGAACACTGAAAATAATATGAGATTCAAATCACAATAATAAATTAACAATGGCCACTTCATTCCCTTTTAGACATTTCCTCCACTTTCACTTTCATAATATTTACTGTGCATTTTGGATCCCACTGGTTCCTTTAGTCTTTTATACTAGAGAGAAAACACAATGTTCACCCATGTAACTCTGAACCATTTCATCCATGAGCGTGATCTCGAGTTGTATCATTTTACTTACAAGAGCCTTGAGGTTATCTTCCTTTGTAACTGAGTAGGTTCGCATTATATAAAAATGTCATGTCTTTCTCATCTGTTCTGCAGTTGATGGGCAAACTACCCCTACTTTTTTTCTGGCTCCCTGTCACATAGGGCATTGTTCTCTCTCCTTTGACTTTCAGTCTATGAATTTTCTTAATAGTTAAATGTGTTTCTTGTGTAAAGCATATTGATGGATCCTATCCCCTGATCCACTTTTCCTGTTTCTTTCTATCGGTGAATGGAGGCCATCTACATTAATGGTTATAGCCAACATGCACTGCCTTGTCTCTGCCATGCTATTTTCCTGCCATTGCTTCCCTACATTTCCCCTCTATTCAGTTGTCTGCCCTGCTTGATGATTCCCCTCTGCCTCTGTTCCTGGAACCATGGTCATTTTTGTCTCTCTTTCTAGAATGTCCTTTAGTATTCTTCATAAGGTTGGTTTGGCAGTCATGAATTCCTCTAGTGTTCTTTGTCCTCGAGTGTTCTTTGTCTTTGTTCTTGTTTCTGCATTAATTTTGAAAGAAAATTTTGCAGGGTACATCAGTCTGGGTTGGAATTTGTTTTCTTTCAGGACTTGCAATACCTCACACCAGCCTCTTCTTGACTTAATGGTTTGTGTGCAAAAATCTGTCATGATTCTGATGGGTTTTCCTTTATATGTGATCTGCTTCTTTTCTCTAACAGCTTTTAATATTTTGTTCCTGTGTTGAATTTCTGGGATCTTGATTATTACATGTCGGGGTGTAAATTTGTTTTGGTTATGGCTAGCTGGAGTTCTATATGCCTCACTTATCTGAATGTCACATATTTTTCCTTGCTTGGGAAGTTCTCAGCTATTGCTTCTATAAATTGACTTATAACGTCATTTGTGTTGACCCCTGCTTTTTCACTGACACTTATTATTCTCGAGTTATGTTTCTTTGGGTTGTCTTGCAGCCATTGAATTGCTATTTCCCAGTTCCTTGCTATTTTTAAGAGATCTTTCGTTTTGCAATCGCAAGCTTCAAACCTGTCTTCAAGGTTTGTAAGTCTGTCTTCACTTTCTTTCAAGTGGTTTTGTCAGCTTTCAATGGAGTTCTTAATTTCCTGAATATCTCTTTGAATCTGTTTCATGTATTCTGAATTCTTTTTGTATTCTTCATTCAAGGTTTCCCTCATTTTCCTGTGTTCCTCTATTTTTTTATCTGTCTTCTATAGAGGTGCATAGCAATTCTTTTATTATATTTTTCATTTCTTCTTTTATCTGGGATAGTATTTCTACTCTAATTTCTTTTATAGCCTCATGAAGTTATTTCTTTACTTCAGTTACCATCAGTGCAGAAACTTCAGGTGTGCGATTCCTGATCTTTCCTATGTTTACATCTCCTGGACTTGCTCTGCTTGGGTTGGAGTCCAGGGACTGCCTTTTGCTTCTTTGTCTTGACATATTCCTGGGTTCTTCTGGACAAATGGGTAGTGGCGTCCCAGGCACTTCCTGCACTGACTACAATTTCTCAGAAGCAAGACTGTTTGGTTCTTCTGGCCAGTGCTGGCTACAGGTATCTGATGGTGGCCATTGTGTGTGCTGTTGTAGGGCTGTCTGCTGCTTTTCCTAGCCTGCTCTGGCTCCCTGATGGCTACTGGAATGTGTGCAGGGGTCAGGCTCAGACTGAGATATTTCATGGGTCTGCACCCAGCTGAGAGCTGCTGGAGGAATCTGGCAGCAGTTCTAGTTCCAGGCTTATGTGGCCTGACTCCAAAATGGCTCCTGAACAAGGGTTCTCTCCTGTGTGGGAGGACTCATTCCTCTACACTCACTGCCAGCCAGTGAAGTCCTCTGCTTCTGCTGCTCTCCTCCACTGCTGCTTCTTTTTGCAGGGGCCTCTGGGATCACCACCTGCCACCATCACCATGACTGCGCATCTCCCAGTTCCAAGAGCTCTTCTTGCACAGTGAGTCTGACTCCAGGTGAAGGGGCAACCAGCTACCTCTGTCTTCTTTGTTTAAATTTTTCTTTTTACTCTCTCTATGGGCTTCAATTCATACTTCTGATTTTTCCTGGGTCCAGAGGACCCACCTCCTTTCTACTTGTCTTCCCCATGATGCTATTATATTACAGCATGTGTAAAGTGACTTTCAGAGAGGCTGTTTTCTCTGCTGTTTATTGCTCCACCAGCTTCCCAGAAATGTTGAAAGTTATTATTTCACAATGATATTCTAAAATTTTATCTTAAAATTCTATTATCTACTCCAATTTTCTTCTGTTTTATTTGGTTAAATTTTTTTTAAAGATAATAGAACAAAACAAAACAAAGCAAATCAAAACAGAATAGAGTCAAACACAATATAGCATTTCAGAACAGAACACTGCAAGCAATACAGGTTTTCAAAACATAAAAACAGGAGATTAACAATGGATACCTTAGTGTCTGTTGCCTACTTTGAAATGGTTGTTCATAAATTTACAGACAATAAACTCAAACAAAACAAAGCAATACAAAACCAGATAAAGCAAAAGAGCATTGCAGGCCTTCAAGTTGGACAATAAGAAACCAACAAAGGCTACCATAATGTCCCCTGTTTTTCAAAAGAGCTGTTCCTATCTTCTCACATATTGCAATCAAATTGTAGGAAAGGGACTTAAACTGATCAAATCAAAGAATAAAAGCACCATTGGATTTCAGAACCTTTTCTCCTTATTTATCAGAAATTTTGTACCTTATTGTGTCTTTCAGTTTCTTACACTAGGGAGACAATGTGGTGTTTACACATGTGAGTTTGCTTTATTTCACTTTTGAGTATGGCCTCAAGTTGCATCCATTTACCCATAAAAGCCTCAAGGTGATCATTTTTTACAGCTGAATAGTACTCCATTGTATAAAAGTTCCACATCTTTTTTATCCATTCCTCAATTGATGGGCATTTGGGTTGTTTCCAAGATTTGGCTATTACAAATTGTGCTGCTATAAACATGAGTACACATATATCACTGTGGTATGATGATTTCACTTCTTCAGGGAATATGCCCAGAAGTAGAATAGCTGGCTCAAATGGGACTTCCAATCCTAGTTTTTGAGGAACTTCCAGACCGATTTCCACAGAGGCTGCACCAGTCTACACTCCCACCAACAGTGGAGAAGGGTTCCTTTTTCCCCACAGCCTCTCCAGCATTTGTTGTTGGTGGTTTTCTTGATCCTGGCTATTCTTTCTGGAGTGAGATGAAATCTCAGTTTTGTTTTAATTTGCATTTCTCTAATGACCAATGATGCTGAACATTTTTTCATGTATTTATTTGTCATTCGTATTTGTTCAGCTGAGAAGTGTGTTTTCATCTCAGATGCCCATTTTTGGATTGGGTCTTTGAATTTTGAGGGCCCAATATTGTTTAATTGTTTATATGTTCTAGATAGAAGGCCTTTGTCTGAGGGGCAGTTGACTAGAATTTTTTCCAAGTTTGTGGGTTTTCTTTTCACTCTGTTGGAGATTTCTTTTGACATGCAAAAACTTTTTAGCAAGACAAGATCCCAGTTGTTGATTCTGGGAAGTGTTTCCCATGCAGTTTGGCCTTTGTTCATGAATTCTCCACCTACCCATATGTTTTCAAGATTTCTATCTACTTGGTTAAATTTTTTTTTTTTTTTTGCAGCACCATGGATTGAACTCATGGCCTTACACTTGCCAAGCAGGTGCTAAGGCCACTGAGGTAGATCCCCAGCCCTTTATTTGGTTAATTTTTAATATGTCTGATGGTATGGACAGCTATTTTGAAGATAACAAGAGGCAGTATGACAGCCATTGTTGGTTTCCTATTATCATGTTTTGAAGTCCTGTATTGTTTTTACTGGTTTGTTTTGATTGACTTTACTGTTTTATTTTGTTTGGTTTTATTCTCTTAAAATCAAAAACTAAAATGCAGGCAGAGTCAGGAGACAGGATCCATCAATATCCTTTATACGAGAAACACGTTTAGCTAGAATGAAAATTCATGGACTGAAAGTAAAAGGAGAGAAAACAATGCCCTATGTGACAGGAAGCCAAAAAAAAAAAGTAGGGGTAGTTTGCCCATCAACTGCAGAACAGATAAAAAAGACATGGCATTTTTATACAACGAAAACCTACTCAACTATAAAGGAAGATAACCACATACCTCTTGTAGGTAAATGGATACAACTCGAGATCATGCTCATGGATGAAATGGTTCAGAGTCACATGGGTAAATTTTGCACTGTCTCCCTCGTATAACAAACTAAAGAAGTTAGTGGAATCCAAAATGCACAATACATATGGTGAAAGTAAAAGGGGAGGAAATATCTAAAAAGGGAACGAAGTGGCCATTGTTAATCTGTTATCACGATTTGAAACCCATATGGTCTTCATTGTTCTGTTTAGTTTGGTTTTATTCTGTTGTGTTTTTTTATACTTGATGGTGTGTACAGCTATTTCAAAGATAACACAATATATAATGGTAGCCACCATGGATTTCCTATTATCTTGTTTTGAAACCCTGCTTTCATTGTTTTGTTTATTTGTTTTGATTGATTTTATTCTATTTTGTTTTGTTTGATTGTATTATGTCTGAAGATATCGGCAACTACTCTGAAGAGAACAAGAAGCATTATGGTAGCCACTCTTGTTTTACTATTGTCTTGAAGTTCAGTATTGCTTTCATTGTTTTGGTTTTTTTTACAGGTTTTATTCTGTTCTATTTTGTTTGATTTTATCTATGCCTGATGGTATGGGCAGTTATTTTGAAGATAAAAAGAGGCATTATGGTAGTTATTATTAATTGCCTTTTACCCTGTTTTGAAGTCATGTACCATGTTCATTGTTTTGTTGTGTTTGACTCTATCCTGTTTTATTTCATTTGGTTTTATTCTCTTCAAACTAAAAAAAAATTTAAAAAAAAGAAGGGGGGGGAGAAGATAGCTAAGATAAAATAGCTATACAAGTTAGCTAAGATAATTGTACTACTCATTCTATTAGTTCATTGAAAGCAACAGTTAGTGCATAAATTGTTTAATCAATTTTGCATGCCTAGATCTGGTAATCTGAGCAACTATTCTGAAGACAGCAATGTGTGATATAATGGTCATTGTTAATTTCCTATCTTGTTTTGAAATTCTGTATCATTTGTATTCTTTTCTTAATTCTTATTAAAATTTTCCTGAAAATTAAAAAAAATTAAAACGGACAGTGTGCATTTATTGTTGCATGACAAATTACCTCAATTCTCTGTTTAAAGGGTTTGCTGGAAGTCCACCAACTTCAAGGCTTAACTTTGGAAGGCCCCATTTTCATGTTGACTTACCTGGGTGTTGGTAGTGCACATTCTTGCTGGCTGCTGGCTAAAGGCTGTTCTTGTGAGAAGACAACTGACTACCAGCACAATCATGAGAAACAGCAAGACACAGATTACAGTGAGTAGAATAGACATAGAAGACACAGTATTTTCTATTCATGTCTTATAAGTTCTATCTCCTCACCTTTGCCATGGTATAACACAAGTGCTAGAAAGAAAGGAATACTGAGTGGCAGACCAGAAACTCCCTAAAATGTCCTCCTAATGCCCAATATTTCGTGTCCCTTCCACATGCAAAAGATTTTGCTTCCTCTCAAACTTACCAATTTTTTTTATCCCATTACATAATGTCAAAGTCTATAGTCTTATCTAAGTCAGATCTAGATGTGAATAGGCCTCTTAGAGTCACATTCCTCTGGATGTGTAAATCTGTGAAAATAAGGAAACAGCAGACAAGCTCTTTACCCCTCCACTCACACACACTTAGTCTATGGCTAAATAAGTATAACCACTATAAACACAATCCTCTTCAAAATAGAGGGAAGATGGCAAGCACCAAGAACTAACTTCTCCAAAGTTGTTTTGAAATCTGTTGGGCCAAATGTTGAGAATTTGAATGTTTCATGGCCTCTAAATAATTCTTCATGACTATTGGATCTGTTCTCTGGGGTCTGTCTTCTTTTTCTATGCATGACTTTGTAGAGTAGTTGCCCAGGAAGTAGACTTTTGAGGTTCAAGAATCTCTTTTAATTGTGACTCTCTTTGTCCCACTGTGTTTCTGGAGATTTTTCTCAGAACCTTTATGTATTGCATTAGGCAAAACACATATCCACATGTCTCCTCAGGATAATTTCTTCTTCACTTTGGGAGCCTGCTAAGAGGGCCAAAACAATAGTCTTAAAGTATCTTTTTCTCAGTTGAAGAAATTGTGAGGCATACCCAGAACCTTTCTAAAGAGTGCTTTGTGTGACTGTAATCTTTTAATTTTCTGAGTCCTGATGAAACTTTATGTAGTCACATTCTCAGATTTTCTCTAAACAGTATACTTATGATGGTTCAGAAAACATTTGTTGTTTTAGTGTCTTTCCTGCTCTGGAGAGGCTGGGAAATTTCAGATCACCTAGTTCTAGTTCTTCTTGTTCAATAATTGTCTCTTCAATTTTATCTTTCTTAGTTTATATTTCATTTTAAACATCAAGAAGAAATCAGTAAACACTTTCAGCTCTTCACATGAGAATCTTCTTTGCTAAATCACCAAGTTCATAATGCTCACATTCTAATTTCCACATAACTGCAGGTAACAGTATGGTATGTCTCCTTCCACTACATAATAAAAATACTTCATGTTACAATTTAAAAACATATATTTCTAACTTCATTTAGAGGCTTCACTGGCAGGATTCTCAAAGCCTTTGAACTGACAATCAGTATAAAGTAATGTACTCATTCTCTAATTTACTGAGAAAACTAAACACAGTCTCTACTTGCCCAATTTCACGTCTACCACCACATATTTAACATTTACAGTGACACACAGTGCTTCCAGTATCAAAATAGCATTCATCTATTGTCTACTTTAAATTTACCTTTAATTACATTAAAACTCGGTGACCTTAATCCCAATATGCATTAGCTCACAGTTCGTTGTTGTTGTTGTTGCTGTTGTTATTTATCTCGCATATCCTTTCCGTAGATCAGGGATTCAGGGACTATTGGGTGGGTCCTTTGATTCAGGAAGTATAATGGCTGTAAACATGGTTTTAGCCAAGATTTCCATCTTCTCAAGGTTTAACTGTGGAAGAATTCCATTTTTAAACTCACTTGGCATATATTATAGTTCTTCAGAGGCTGGTGTGTACAGACAACTTTAAGTGCTTTCATGTGGATCTTTCAGTAGGTAGCTTACCATAAAACAGATGTTCCAATAAAACAAAGAAGCATGAGGTGGGCGCACACAAAACTGAAGTCAGTATTCTGTAAGTGAGAGGAAGAAGTGGCATCTCATCTCTTTTGTTATATTGAATTCATTAGAAACAAGGCAAAGGACTAGGCTATAGAAGGGGTTTACAGAGCATTAATATCACTGGGAACCATTTCAGGAGCTGTATACTATGTAACCATAAACACTTTACCCATAAATTGCTTGGAAACAGCATCTATCTTTCATTATTCTACAGAGTTACAGAGAAGTATGAGAAATACTCTTACTCAGGTACTCATTGTTTGATCACCTTTCTAGTGGTGGAAAAAGCAGACAAAGTGAGGTTGGTGGGCAAACTTTAGTTTCCAAAATGATTCAGATTTAAGAAGAAAGAGAGTGAGTGTCTAGAATACATACACATCTAACTATATTTGATTTCATGAAGTACCAAACAAGTGTTTATTCCCGTCACTCAACTTTTTACTTCACAATAAAGGAGATAGAGATTCCATTCCTGTTAAGATGAAAGATAAATCTATGAATCAAATAAGTCCAGGCATTTCATTATTGGAAAACAAAATTGTTTTAACCTCACTGCAGTTCTTTTTGAGTGCTAGTTATATGTGGAAAAGTTAACAGACAAATAACATTGATAAAATAAAGACTTCTGAAAACTTCTTGTAAGTCTAAACACACACATTGGAAGGATATACAATAACTTTTAAAATTGTGATTATCTACCTGTGAACGAGAAAAAGAAAAGTATAGAGTATGGAGAAAATTTTCTTTTTATGTTTCTGCACAGTCAGGGACCTCTGAAAACATCTTACTGAAACTTGGTGTCTGGACTAAAAGACAAGCTTCAGAAGTTAATTTATGACTGCATAGGGGAAAAGAACTCCAGAGAGAGGTTATATGTTACATTTTATGGGAGAACAAGTCTCAGGACCATAAAGACATCCTTTCCTTTTAGCATAAGAGATACTGATTTTAATCTTCCTTTGTAGACTTATTTACTTTCCAAAGTGTAAGAACCAAAGACACATTTTCAAGGACACTCCCTTTAGTAGGTAAGTAGTTTCTCTTCTGTGTAATTTTTTTGAGATTAATTTTTTGAGATTTTCTTAACTATCATAGACTTCCAGTTTTAGGATGACATCATTGTATCCCCCCAGGGTGGAAACCTGGTGTGAAGAAAATCAGAAGAATTATTTGCTTTAGGTAAATAATGCTTTCTTTAGCCTCAAAAACTGTCAAGGTCAGGATAATACTAATACATATAGGCTTATGAGTATGCTAAGATAGAGACATAAGTGAATATTTTAACTCTATATTATTTCTATTATTTAAAAAATTATGACCAGAAACAACTATAATAATGTGTAAATGTATTTTGGTGTGCAGTGATTGCTATATTAGCCTCATTTCAAAATAAACAAGTTAAGAAAAAAATAACTTGGTAAACACATTAGTAGTCCAGAAAAAAGTTTTGGTGTCAAAGAGAATTTTAACTATCAGACATGTTGTTCTGTAGTGGAAATACAAAGACAATAATTTCACTCCAAATTATATAAGTTATCTACTTTTCAGGAGAGCAATATGAACTGTTCTGTACTTATGACCTTCTGGGAAATAATTCATACAGTATTTAATATTCTGCTTTAAGAATAGTTTTCCTGAAAGACTATAATTTCAATTAATACATAATTTTATAAAATGGACATTCATTTCTAAATAAATCTGATTCAAAAGCCTAGTCTCAGAATTAACGTTAAAAGTTTCAGATGGGTCATTTGGGCTGCAAGCATAATATTGTCTTATAAAACTAGCAGAGAGGTCAAGAGAGTGTACACTCATCCAAATTATATGTCAAATCATGCTTTTGGAATTAAAGTCTTATTGAATAAATATAAGTGATCATATGCCTCTACGTGCAGCAGATGACAGTGCTGACTTTCAAATGGGAACTTGTCTAGCATGTGAGAATTGCCCTTGTGTAGTTTAATTACTAATCATGCAATCACAGTCTATCTATTGATTACTTGAACTGCTCCCAAATCATGTCACCAGCCATTATTTTTAATTTTAATGTGTCCAAAGATTTACCTGTGGGGATCTATTAGGAGAAAGGAAAATTTAATCATATAGCTCAATGACTCTTAAGTCAGTGTTCAGCATACAAAGTGAATCTGTTATTAATGAATTCAGCCATAAATAATAGTAGAATATCAAAGATTATATAAAGCATCGAAAAAGAAATCAAGAGACATATAGTTTAGTAGTCACACTGTGTGACTCAGCAATGTATTTTGGAATGTATATTTTTATATCTATATTCTACTAACTTTAATGTGTTAGATTCTATTTCATGTTAATGTTTCATAGTCTCCAGATGGTTCTTACTGCTCTAAGTATTTCATTCCTATTATACTTAGAAAGAAGATGGAAAGGAGTGGAAATTAAGTATTTACCCAGGATTAGGAGGAAAACTTCTCATATATCCTAGGTTAATACTAATTAATAATGTACATCACATGATTTCCCTCACTATAATGGAGTCTAACAAAAACGGCATTTTGATTAAGAATATTGCCACTCTGCAAATTCAGAGTTCTGTTATAAAGGAGAAGTGGAAAATTGATACCGGAAAAGCAATCTAATAACATGAAATAAAAGTTTGTATCTTCTCTGATCAAGATAATTTGGGATTATGGAAAGTATAATTCATCAAAAAATTTTAATTTACATGCAATAAAACGCAACTTGGATAATATTAATTAATAACTCACTATGTTTAAAAATAATGCCAGTACTTTGTGTGTTAAATAATTAAAAACGGAAACTTTACTCAGTAGGAATTACTGCCCCAATCATACATGAGAGAACTGTAATTTAAATACTAAAGAATTGGGACACTAAAACTATAAAATTTTCTAGCCTTGGTATCTTCACTTGTACAGTGCAGAAAATAATAACCTAAAACTCATAGTGATGTCCATGGAATCAAATAAAGTCATAAATGAAAAAATTTTAAAATGATTTTTTTCCTATGGCACTGGTGATTAAACCTAGGATCTTTGCACTGATCTGTATTCCCATTTTTTTTTTTTACTTTAGAGAGAATAGAACAACAACAACAAAAAGAACAAAAAAAAGCAAAAGACAACAGAATAGAGTCACACACAATACAGCATTTCAAAACAGAACACAGAAAGCTACACAGGTCTTCAAAACATAACAAGAGGAGATTAACTATGGTTACCCCAGTGTCTCTTGCTTTCCTCAAAATGGTCATTCATACATTTACAGACAATAAACTCAAACAAAACAAAGCAATACAAAACCAGATAAAACAAAAGAGCACTACAGGCCATCAAGTTGGCCAACATGAAACCAGCGATGGCTACCGTAGTGTCCCATTTTTCAAAAGAGCTGCTCCTATTTTCTCACATATTGCAATCAAAATGAAGGAAAGACTTAAACCAATTAAATCAAAGAATAAAAGCACTGTTGGACTTCAGAACCTTTTTTCCATATTTATCGGGAATTTTCTATCTTATTGAGTCTTTCAGTTTCTTACACTAGGGAGACAATGCGGTGCTTACACATGTGGGTTTGGTTTATTTCACTTATGAGTATGGTCTCAAGTCGCATCCATTTACCTATAAAAGCCTCAATGTGATCATTTTTTAAAGCTGAATAGTACTCCATGGTATAAAAGTTCCACATCTTTTTATCCATTCCTCAATTCATGGGCATTTGGGTTGTTTCCAAGATTTGGCCATTACAAATTGTGCTGCTAGCTGGGGATCTAGCTCAGTGGCCTAAGTGCCTGTCTGGCAAGCACAAGGTCATGAGTTCAATCCCTGGTGCCACAAAAAATAAAAACAAATTGTGCTGCTAAAAACATGGGTGCACATATATCACTGTGGTAAGATCACTTCACTTCTTCTGGGAATATGCCCAGCAGTGGAATAGCTGGGTCAAATGGGACTTCCAGTCCTAGCTTTTTGAGAGACCTCCAGACTGACCTCCACAGTGGTTGCACCAGTCTGCACTCCCACCAACAGTGGAGAAGGGTTCTTTTTTCCCCACAGCCTCTCCAGCATTTATTGTTGGTGGTTTTCTTGATCTTGACCATTCTTTCAGGAGTGAGATGAAATCACAGAGTTGTTTTAATTTGCATTTCTCTAATGATCAATGATACTGAACATTTTTTCATGTATTTATTTTCCATTCATATTTGTTCAGCTGAGAAGTGTGTTTTCATCTCAAATGCCCATTTTTGGATTGGGTCTTTGAATTTCGAGGGCCCAATATTGTTTAATTGTTTATATGTTCTAGATAGAAGGCCTTTGTCTGAGGGGCAGTTGACTAGAATTTTTTCCAAGTTTGTGGGTTTTCTTTTCACTCTGTTGGAGATTTCTTTTGACATGCAAAAACTTTTTAACAAGACAAGATCCCAATTGCTGATTCTGGGAAGTGTTTCCCGTGCAGTTTGACTTTTGTTCATGAATTCTCCACCTACCCCTATGTTTTCAAGATTTCTACCTACTTTGTTTTCCAGCAGTTTAGTGTTTCTGCTTTAATATTTAGAACTTTGATCCATTTTGACTTTAGTTTGGTGTATGGTGATACGCTTGGGTCTAATTTTAGTTTTCATCATATGGAAAGCCAGTTTTTCCAGCACCATTTTTTAAAAAGGCTGTCTTTCTTCCAGTGAACATGTTTGGGCCCTTTCTCAAAGATAAGGTGGCTGAGTGTGTTTGTACTTGGGGTTGTATCTTCTAATCTATTCCATTGATCCTCAGGTCTGTTTTGATTCCAGTACCATGCTGATTTGATTACAGTAGCTTTGTAGTATACTTTCAAGTCTGGGATTGTGATGCCTCCTGTCCTGCCCTTGCTGCCCAGAAGTGCCTTTGCTATTCTAGGTCTTT
>RJWT010030212.1:0-14708 GCA_004365215.1 Cuniculus paca | reverse complement strand
CCCAAAACTGTAAGAAATAAACCTCTCCTTCCTTCATTTTGGACTTCAAATATTTTGTCTTGAAAGGAGAAAAAAGTAACTAAGACACTGAGTTTTTTTCTTTTTTTTGATTGTAGGGTAAACAGGAAGAGGTGTCCATGGATGAGTTTTTATTAGGAGAAATCTGGGTTAGGCACCATTTCTAGTGCTTAATTTTCTTCTTTTATAAGACAGGAGGAATGATTTAGAATATAGAGCATGCCATGTATGAATGTATGTTGTTATAGTTTGTATCTAGGTGGCCCCCCCAAGCCTCAGGCAGTCATGGAGGTGACTGAATCTAGCATTTGTGATTGGTTCATTGTCTAGCACTGGGATTGGCAGTGTGAGTGCTGCACCCACCAAGGAGCAGAGCCAGAATACTACCTAAGGGAGGGAAGAAGGCTGCTTTCCTTTTTTTGCCCTGTTAGCTCTTGTTGCTTGTGGGCAGCCATGAATGGCTGTCCCTCAGCCATGCCACCCTGCCTTGGAGCCAGCTGAGTATGGACTGAAACCTCCAAAAATTGTAAGAAATAAACCTTTCTTTTCTTCATGTTGGGCGTGAGGTATTTTGTCTCAACAATGAGAGAAAAGTAACAAGACATACGTGTTTCTTGCAAATTCACATGTTGGAACCTAAACACAAAGGTGACAGAATTAAGAGGTTAGGCCTACAGAAGATGAGTGAAGTCATGGAGTTCCACACTCAGGAATGGAATTAGCTGCATTTATGATTCTCTTGGTCTTTGGCCTTGCACTATGTGAGGACAGAGTTTGTCCCCTCTGAAGCAACAAGGTGCTAGTTAGGCCGTCAGCAACCCTCACCACATACTGAAACCTTACACATTCATCTTAGAGTTTGTAGCCTTCAAAACTGTGAGAAAATAAATCTGTCCTTTGCAAATTTCCAAGGCTTAAATTTTATTGTGACAACCAAATGGACTAATACAGTAAGAGTGGTGCTAATGAAACACTAGTGATCCTGAAACAACAGAATCTCTCCAGTGCAAAGAAAACTTGACTCAAATGAAAAAATGGGCAGAACACTTGATTGCCTTTCTTCCTTAATATAGCACAAGGTTGTTACTTTAACCCTCTGCCAAAACAAACACTGGACATCCAGGCATATAGAAAAACCTGTGAAACACAAAATGAATTTTAGGGTTTGTGTATCATTGAAATAAAATGCTTCCAGCTAGTCCCCTTATAAAAAGACATTAATATTCCTCACGTTAGGGATGTTAAATATACCTCCTTTTACACTAAATCAAGTTAATACTCAAAATGCTGAATCTGGTATTGTTCACCTTTCTTGTTCTTGAGATAACTGTATTCTAACACCAATAGCTTTTCTTGTTTCAACCAGGAATCAATGTGGATGGCATGGATATCACTCCAACTCTACTCACAGAAAATCCCAGGATGACCTAGCACTGTGTAGATGACCACAACCTTTCTTCATATTGGAGGGATGTCCATGGTTTGTTGGGGTACATATTGTTTGACTCATTCTACATAGTAGCAAAATGTTTACATCCAATATAAAAGGCAGCTTAAAACCCTTTCTAACGTCAGTAAATATATGCAAAACATGGCTGCAATCTGTGGCCCACAGTGATAGAAACCTCAGCTCCCAGATACCCACATAGAAAGTCAAGATAACTCATAACATGCCCTCAAATTTTTGTGCAAAAACTAAGATGAGGGAAACTTACATCTTTATGGGGAATCATGACTGTTAATCCCAGAAGACTGGGCTGTCTACATTGTTCCTCCTCTAACTACATACATAGCAGAGCACCTTCTGAAACACTGCTGAAGATGGATTAGATGTAGAAATAGAAATAATCAATGCCAGTGTCCTCATTCACTGTCTCTACTTCCCTAGGAGGTACACCCATCCTCCCACTTCTGTCTCACATCATAATTTACCTTCCTTCAAAGCCCTTATTTCCATCTTATTCCAAAATTTTAGCATTTATCTTTTCTCATAAAATATAAACATTGAGTTGTGAGAATTTGTTCATGTCTTTATCAAGAGAGTCCTGGGTTCCTGTAGTTTGTAAATTCTTTGTAATTAGAGTCTACAATTTTGGCATATGAGGCACCTTAAGAAATTAGCATCCAGGGCTGGGGATCTAGCTCAGTGGCCTAAGTGCCTGCCTGGCAAGTGTGAGGTCATGAGTTCAATCCCCAGTGCTGAAAAAACAAAAACAAAAACCAAAAGAAAAAGAAAAGAGAAAAAGAAATTAGCATCCAGAACATATTATCTGAGCAAAAAAGGCCTCATTGGAATACTGATCATGTCTCCCACTTTTGCTAGGTTTGTATTTAATGTTTATCTAAACTTTTGTGTTTCATTTCACTCATAAACAGAAACTTTAAAAACATTATATAGCTTGCCAATGAATAAATGAATTTATATATATTTTAGCTGAGATATAGCATGGAAAATAGTGTCCAATACATCATGCACAATAATTCAGTATTTATTTAAAAAGGCAAAAATAGGTCTACAAGCCTGGACATGCATAGCAATGCCAAAGCTTATGCTGTTAGAGAGACAAATAAATGGCAAAATTGTAAAGTTGATCTTACCTGTAACTGCCACTGCATTTTCTTTCTAGTGCTGGCGATTGAACCCACAGCCTCTACCACTGAGCTATCACCCAGTCCTAGTATTTTTAGTGTATCTTGTCAGTTAATGAAAAGACAGTAAGGTTTGTTAGCACGCAAGCTGTTTGAAAAGTTAATAAACTATTTCTAAGAAACAGGTTCAGAAATCTTGTTTGGCAGAACAAGCTCTGTGCAGTTGTTTTAAATGGTATACTTGTAGTTGTCAACCAGAATCTGCAACACATACTACCAGTATGAACATAGGTGTTTACTATGTAGATTAAACCTTCTCTGATTTTAATATATAGACTAAGGAGTCAGAACATCAATGAATATTCCCAACTGATACAGTCTGAACTGAGGGCCTGGTACACACCATGGCCTTGGAGGACGATCCAAATAAGTGTACATATTTGTGGTGTAGAATTTATGGAGACATTTGTATAAACCTGTAACTTGGAGAAAATGTAGGTCAAGTACTTGGTGATACTGTTGAGGATAGTCTTGACAAGCCAAAGAAACAGGAAAAAAACTAGAAGTAACTTCATGGACAGAATGTTTCTATCTCTAGGTATGGTGCCTCCATATCCTAAGTCCTACCTCAATTTTGCCTTCCGACTGTCATGCAGGTTAGGTAACAGGTGAATTTAACATGGAAATATAAAGAAAGGGATTCTAGAAAGGCTAGTTGCCATCATTTCCCAAACTGACATAACTCAGTCCTGAAATTCACCTTCCAGTCTGAAGTTTATTGTCCTTATTTCTTAATCCAAATCAGTGATCCGAATAACAGCCAGAAAATAATTAACAGAAGATAGATGAAAATAATTCACGAGACTATGATAAACCTGATACACTTATTAGTTGATATCAATTATTTATTAGCAATGAAGACAGAATGAACTTCATAGAGCTGGGCATTGTAGCACACACCTATAATCCCAGGACTCTATGAAGCTGAGGCAAAAGGATCACAATTTTGAACCCAGCTTGTGCAACATAGTGAGATTCTGTCTCAAAGTAAAAAAATTAAGGGGTTGGGAATATAGTTCAGTATAAAGGCCTTGGGTTCAATTCCTAGTATTACAAAAGAAAGAAGGGAAAAAATATACTTCATTGTACCAAAAATTGCTTTTCCCATAATAAAGTAAGGTGAAATATATACAATGGGTAAGGAATATCCAAAACTTGCCACTTGAAGCAGTGACAAAAGTCTCACTAATTGCCAGGTGTAATGGTGCATACCTCTAGTTCCAGCTACTGGGGGACTGAAGCAAGAAGACTGCTTGAGCCCAGGAGTTAGAGATCAGCTAGACAATAAAATGAGAGCTTGTTTTAAAAAAGCAAAAAACAAAGCAAAAAATAAAACACAAATAAAAGCATCCAATAATTAACAAATTTTTCAATAGTCCATTAATCAGTCTCATGGTGCCTTCCGGGCAAGTGTGAGGTCCTGAGTTTGATTCCCAGGACCCCTACCCACCACCAAAAAAAAGGAATGACCCACTGGTCAAGACAAAGTATTTACAGCATTTATATTTATTTCAAATTGTGTTTTTTGAGGAGCAATGCATCTGTATTTATTTGCACAAGTGTTTCATATTTCTTAGATTTATTGTATTTCAAAACATTGGGAGTTTTCACAAGTCTTTGAAACTGTTAAAATGGATTTTTTTTTTTTGCATTTACATGGTTTCAGTTTAGTGTTTTTGTTGTTTGACACTAGCAATCAAACCCAGGGCCTGGCACACAAATGTCCTACCACTAAGTTACATCCCCAACCCCAGGGTACACTTTTACATTTTAAGGATGTAAGCCAACTGAAGATATTTGCATGTTATTTGTATTCAGGTAGTTTCTGTGTATTCTCTCAAGACTTCAAATTGAACTATAATAACTAAACATTTCCCAACTTTTTCTACTCATAGGCTGTGCTTAGAAAGGATGTGATTATCAGCTTTCCCACATTCCACAGATAAGCTTTCTCTCCAATATGAGGTATTTCATTCTTTTGAAAGAAACTGCAACAAGAAAATGATTTCCAACATTGCTTACATCCACAGGGGCTCTGTGTTGTATTAGAATTTTTCATTTTTCACGACTGAAATGATGTTATGACTTCATCATGTTTTATACTCACAGGATTATTCCATACTATGAATCTTTCCATGTTTATACAAGGAAGTAGAACATTTGAAAGCTTTCCCACACTCGTCACACTCATAAGGTTTCTCTCCATTATGAGTTTTTTCATGTCTTCGAAAGGAATTGGAACTACTTAAGGCTTTCCCACATTGTTTACATTCATAGGGCTTCTCTCCATTGTGAGTTCTTTCATGTATTCTAACATAGCTGGAACTACTGAAGGCTTTCCCACATTGCTTACATTTATAAGTTCTGTCTCCACTATGTGTTATCATGTGTCTTCGTACACTTTTGAGACAAGTGAATATTTTCCCACATTCCTTACATTCATAAGGTTTCTCTCCAGCATGTGTTCTCACATGCATTCGAATATAACTGGGACAACTGAAGGCTTTCCCACACTGTTTACACTTATAGGGTTTCTCTCCAGTGTGAGTTGTTTCATGATTTCGAACAGAACTGGAACACTTGAAGGTTTTACCACAGTGTTTACATTCATAGGGTTTCTCTCCAGTGTGAGTCCTTTCATGTATACGATATAAACTAGGATAATGAAATGTTTTCCCACATACTTCACATTTATATGGTCCATCACCACTGTGCATTATCATGTGTCTTCTAACACTTTGGAGATAAGTAAAGGTTTTTCCACATTGCTTACAATCATAGGGCTTCTCTCCACTGTGAGTTCTTTCATGTATTCGAATGTAACTAGGACAACTGAAAGCTTTTCCACATTGCTTACATTTGTAGGGTTTCTCTCCAGTGTGAGTCCGTTCATGTATTTGAACATAACTGGAACTTCTGAAGAATTTTCCACATTGCTTACATTCATAGGGTTTCTCCCTAGTGTGAGTCATTTCAAAATTTTGAATAGAACTGAGCCACTTATAAGCTTTATCACATTGCTCATGTTCATAGGATTTTTCTATATATTCCTTATACTCATATGGTCTGTGTCCAGACTTAAATGTGCTGTATCTACTAAGGAATGAATGATGAATGGACACTTCTACACATACATGACTTTCAGAGGGTTTTACCCTAGTTTTCCTCTTCACAATATGATCTGGAACTTGGTTGAAGGTTTCTCCACATTGACTGCCTTCTTTATAGTCACAGAATCTCTCCACCACTTGACTTCTATAAAAATTGAGAAGCATATTAAGGAAATGAATTCACATTTTTAACTATCAGTAAAAGGATTTATGCCATGTTTAAACTGTCTGAACATAAATGGACTAACTGCTCTACAAGATGGTTAGTCTACCAGCTGTTTGATACTATCAAAACAGCAATACTCATAGAATTTCTCTTTTTGCAGTGCTGGGAATTGAACCCAGGGTCTTGAACATGCTAGGCAACCAATGTATAGTAACAGACGTTTATCCCCAATCCTTTTTTGTTTTGGGACAGCATCTCACTAAATTGTCCAGGCTAGCCTCTGACTTGTGATCCTCATTCCTCAGCCTACCTCTTGAGTAGCTGGGATTATAGGTAGACCCTGCATATGGCCCTGATTCTTCAAACTGTTTCCAAGAGAGCTATTTTTCAAACACTGGCCATCTATGTTACATTTATGTACATGGATTTTTACAGGAAATTTTATAAGAATACATAAATCTGAAGTTGTGTTTATTTTTTTTTTTTGGTTTTAAAATTTGGTGTTAAGTTCTAAGATTCTCTAGGGAGACTGCTTTCTCTTGTCAGTATAAATTACCTTAAATTTCTCTGGAGATTTCTGTATTCATCTTCAATGTTCTGGTCTTTCCATTTTATTCCTAAAATGCAGACATAGAAAAATAATTATAAATTATTGCAACATTATAGAAGAATTCTCTATTCATGGTATACTGTGACCATCTTGACTTATTCACCAATATGTACCCTTTCCACACCAGCACTGATGGTCACAATCACAAATGTTCTCTAGTTGACTAAGTAAAAGAATGTTGTCACTCTTACCAACAGACGACAGGTTCTTGAAAGTTTCCAGCATCACATCTCTGTAGAGACTCTTTTGGAAATGATCCAGCAAGGCCCACTCCTCCAGGCTGAAGTTTACTGCCACATCCTCAAACGTCACTACGTCCTAAAACACCCCACATAAGTTTAATGGAGAAAGGATGAGTTTTGCAGCACTAATCATCTATACTGAATTCAAAAAAGATTGTGAACTCTAAGTATTTATTCTAGCTTGGTCACCAGACTAATCTTCACTTGCACTCATATCTTCCCATACAACAATTTGGATGACAGTTTTGAACTATTCAGTAAAGGAAAGAACGGAGCAATGAGCATGCCTCTCATAGAGATTTTTACAGAGTAAGATGTGCAACTTGATCACCCCTAATGTCTCTTGGAACAGATACCTTATAGCCTCTATCATAACAAAGCATCAGTGTGCAGAAAGAAGAGTAACACTTCTGAGACTGTATTCTTAGAACAATCTGTTCACAAAATATAACCTTCGATAACATCTTAAATCTGGATTTTGGGAAGAACCCCACCAACCTAACTAATAGGAGAACTATAACTTACAGGACTAAAAACCTATAAACAGAAACCTCTGTGAAGCATTACACAGGTTAAAAGAAAAAGAAAAATTGTAACTAATAAACTACTAAAGGCAGGATATGAATAATTTTGAGAGAAAAGGTAGAGAGAGCCTGATCTTAGAGTCTCTGTAGATTTGTGAGTTTTTCTCTAGAAATACTATCAGTTCTGATTGTAATCATCAGAAAAAAAATTGCTTCCTATTTTCAGCAGGGGAAAAGATAAGTTCTTTCAAAAATATACCTAGAGAATCTGTTCTTACCAACTCCTGCCTTCATGATAATTCCTCAAAAACCTCACAACTGGGATATTACCAGAGTTTTATATAACTATAAGACCTTAGGCAAGAAACTTTATAAAGAAAAGAGGTTTACTTTGGTCACAGTTCTGGAAGTAAGGATCACATCTGGTGTGACCTTGTTGACAGAGTAATGAGAGGGTGCAGAGCATCACAAGGCCAAAGACAAAGAGTGCATGGGTATGTATGTGTGCTCTGATCTTTCTTTTTTTGGTGCGTGGAGTACCAGGAATCAAACTCAGGATCCCATGCCTGCCAGGCAGGGTCTGTGCCACTGAGCTACATCCCTGACCCTCTCTGTCTTCTTATAAAATCATCAGTATTTGTTATGGTTTGGATCTGGACTGTCCTCCAAATGCTCATGTGTTGAGAGTTAGACCCCAATCTGGCAATGTTCAGATGCTAGGCCTTTGAAAGTGAATGAACCAGAGTTCTAATTTTATCATTAGATTAATCTATCGATGGGTTCATAATTTGATGGCATTATTGGGAGGTGATGGAAACGTAACAAGTGGGGCCTAACTGAAAGGAGGGGATCATTGGGGTTTGCCCTTGGGGACTACAGTAAGTCACAGACTTATGAATGAACTCTGTTCTGGAAAAACGTTCATAAGTCAGATTTGTTCCTAAGTCTAACAAAGTGAATCTTATACAGTAAATCTGTGAAAGTTGGTAAGTTCAATGTTCATAGGTTGGGGGCTTACTCTATATTTTACCCCATGCTCTTTGCTCTCTTACTCTTCTCCCTTCGCTTTGTAGCTGCCATGAGGTAAGCAGCCTCCTCTTTCGCAATCTCACTGCCATAATGTTCTGCATCCCTCAAACCCAAAGTAAGAGAGCTAATAGACCATGGACTGACACCTCTAAAACTGTGAGCCAAAATAAAACTTTTCTCTGTAAGTGGTTAGTCTCAGATATTTTGTCACGTGAATGGGAAACTAACACAGTGTTCACTCATGAGAGTTCCACTTTGATGGACTAATCATGTCCAAAGGCCGAGATTCTAAAATACCATAGTCATTAAATTTCTACCCTCTTAATTCCTAACAGTGGGGATTAAATTTCATCAAATGATCCTTGTGGAATACTTGGACTATATTTAAATCATAGCAAGAACCGAACCTCTGGGAGCAACTAAACATCCATTCTATCCCTCTGTATCTTTCTTGCCTTAGCTAAGGGGTGTGGCTGGAAAGTACTTATGGAAGTCACAACCCAAGGACACAAACATCATAAAAATAAGGTCAAATGGGGCTGGGGATTTCGCTCAGCAGTACAAGCGCCTGCTTGGCAAGTGTGAGGTCATGAGTTTGACCCCTAGTAGCCCCCCACAAAACAAACAAACAAACAAAAAATAAGGTCAAGTCCTAAGTCAATGGAATGCTCTGCCTCCTCCCACACCTTATCAATAGGGTTACCATACAACAATGGTAGAATACAATGCAAGAACCATATACTTTATACAAGCAAGTGGGGTAACAAGAATGGATGAAGTGCAAAAGTGTCTAGAAATGCATAATATGCTGAAACTGAGTCATGAAAAATTAAAAATCTGTGCAGACCTAGAACTAAGAAGGAAATTGATATAATAATCAACAAATGAAAGCCCGGAACCAAATACTCTCATTGGAGAAATCTACCAAACACTTAAGGGAGAATGACCACCAATCCTTCTCAAACTCATCCAAAAAAACTGAAGACCTGGGTGTGGTGGTACAAATCTATAATCCCAGCACTCAGGAGGCTGAGGCAGGAGGACCAGCCTGTGTTCAAGGCCAGCCCAGGCTACCTAGTGAGTTCAGGGTCAACATGGACTTCATAGCAAGACTTTGCATCAACCAAATGAAACAAAAAATAAAACTGAAGAAAAGGAACACTTCCTAATTCATTTTATTCATTCTATGAGGCCAAAATCTGGCTGATAATAATGATAAAGACAATAAAACTGCAGAAAAATGTCCCTTATGAACACTGATGCAAAAAATCTACAATACTTATTTGATGGTACAGTAATCAAAACAATACGGTGAACACATAAAGACAAAGATATGGACTCACATAGGGCCCAGAAAAATACTCACACATACATGGTAAAATGACTTGGTAAGAATGTCAAGATCATTCCATGGAAAAAGGACACTTTTTCCAAATAATGTTATAAGAATATCTGGATATCTACATATAAAATAATTAAGCTGAAATTCTTACCATTTACCACATACAAATATTAAATAAAAATGGATCAAAGATCTTAAGATAAGAGCCAGAACTAAACGACTCTTAGAAGTTAAAAACAACAATAACAACAACAACAAAAAAACCTGGAAGACTGGAATGGTGCTGTAAGCCTATAGTTCCAGCTACGCAGGAGCTGAGGAAAGATGATTACTTAAACCCAGGAGTTTGAGACCATCTTGAGCAACACAGCAAGACCCTATCTTGAAAACAAATAAAAAATTATGGGAAACTGCAACAAATGTTATCTTCACAAATTCTGGTATTCAAAAGTACTCAAGTATAATGGGGAATTGAGAGGCTCTATGAATAGCCAGGAAATGGCATGCTTTTTAAGAAAAATTGATAAGTATCTAATTCTCTGTACTGGTTATCCCTAAGCACAGTTCAGCTCCAAAGGCTGTAAAGGCTGAAGCAGGGTTTTAAACACCTCAGTTATGTATTAAAAGAAGGTCCTGGCACAGAGTCATCTGTAAAAACTGAAAGAGGTCAAATTGTTTTATTTTTATTGTTTGTTGGTTCCTTGCATTCAAGGAAATCTCCGTCAAAACACTCGTTGAGTACAAGCTAGGGCAGTGGTGGTGAGCTGAAGGCACGAATGTTATTGGTTAGTGTTGTGAGTTGTTTTTTCTAAACTAAAATCTCAGTGACCAGGTTTAATTACCATAAAGAAGTGGGTTTTGGGCTGCAGTTTGGTCACTTGTCCCTAAAAGGTTTGCCATCACTGAGCTGGAGGAAAGGAAGCTTCAGTGACAATAAATGACAAGCAATACAGTCTGCAAAAACACCTTTGAAAATTTGAATATTATGCTCAACCACAGTGAAAGAACTAAAGGAAACGAGGAAAAGAATGTATGAAAAAAATAATATCAATAAAGAGTAAGAAATTATCAAAAGGATCACAGAAATTATGGAGGTGCAAAGTACAAAATGAGTATTTCACTATATGGTGTGTTTCGGTAAACAGAAGAATCATCTAACATGAAGATAACAATTTGAAACTACACAGTCTGAAAAAAGAATATAATTTGGAGAAAGTGTCATCACACTTGATCTTAGCCGAGAAGCAAGAAAGGATGCTACCAGTATATCTGCCTTGCAAGAATTGTTAAAAGAATTTACTCAGAGTGCAGAAAATTATATAGGTTAGGAACCTGGATCACATAAAGAATACTAGAAAAGAATTAAAGGGAGGTACAACAAAATCATTCTTTTCCTTATTCCCTACTAATAGATAAATGTTTGTTCAAAGTGGTAACATCAATAATGTACCGGTGCTTATAGATACTGATAGGTAATGAATAACAGCAATTGTATACAGGTTAGAAGAGAAAAATTGGAAACACTCTGTTGTATCTGCCCTGCCCCTGAATTACTACTTTCTACAAATATTACCAAATTGAATCTAACAATATATAAAAATAATTATATACTACAACCAAGTGGAATTATAGGTAAATAAAGCTGTATCAACGTGCAAAAACCAATTAATGCAATCCATTACCTCAACAAACTAAAGAATTAAATCCTAGAAGCCTAACAATAGATGTAGGGGAAAAAAAGCAAGAAAAATAAAAGGCATTTAGATTGAGGAAGAAATAAAACTATTAATAGATGACATGACTGCCTAGGTAGAAAACCCCTCCAAAAAATAGCTTGTTTTATAATAACACACAAAAAACTCCTGGCATTAATAAGATAGTAGCAAAGGTAGAAACGAGGTGAATACACAGATGTCTTAACAGTTTGCTATGCATCGGCAATGAACCAGTGGATCTGAAATTAAAAACACAACATCATTTATGTAGTACCAAAAAACCCCATGAGAATAAAGAGAATTTCACAGGAAATGAAAAGACCATGAAGGAGAAATGTTCAGTATCAGTGGTAATCGGTATCAAGCAGGATATAACGGCAGAGAATTTGTTTCACACTGCATGAACAAAAATAAATGAATTCTATCCGTCCAAGTGTTGACAAATCACAAGAATAAATACACATGAAGTCAGATGGGTAGTTCACACTCTATCTACATTTCCTACTAGATTTGAATTTATTCCACTGCATTAAAATTTATTATGAATTAGTACTTGAGAACAAACTCAAGAATAATGTTGTCAACAACTAAAAAAAAACTTGAAAATCACCTAGGTCTCATAAGCAGTGGAATGAATTAAGTAGTTGAACCACAACCTCAAATAGATGTGTGCAATAGAGAAAAAAACAAACAAACATGAAAAACTCTTTTAAATACTAATTGTATAGCAAAGGTAATAATAACTTCTTGAAAAGCGCAAAAGGCAAGCTTAAGCAAATGACAAATACGCAGTAAACCTATGGAGCATATAAAAAGGATCAGGACTATGGTCACCTACGGGGAGAGCTACATGAGACAAGAGACAGACCAGAACTGACCACAGACTGTTTATTCATCTGACCAGTGAGGCCATGGGTATCTATCTTCTTATTTACACTTATTATAAAACAAGATATTTCAAGCTTTATCTTTGTTTCTTCAGGTCCTCCCATTTTATTTACTCAAGCTCCAGCCACAAAAATAATCTCACACTCAAATCATGAGCTAAAAGTAAGAACTTTAAGTAAATTGGAATTTATGGTAGTTAGATCTACAGAGGAAATAAAAGACAAACAGCTCAGGGAGAGAAACAGCCTGCTTTATCTGCAGGTAACAAGGGAGCCCACATTTAGGTTAAACATATCCCTCAGCTTGGGGACCCCCTTACTACACAGATGTGACTGGTGATCTATCTTTGGCCTGGGACAGCATACAGCCCTTCCTTTACCACCACAGTGGGCTGAACTTAGGGGGAAACTTTTCTGATCTAACGGTAGATTTTGTCACCCTGTATCATTCTCTCCTCTTTCACTTTCTTTCTATTCCTGTGTCTTCCTCTCTAGAAAGAAAAACCCTTTTTCCATCTCATTGAGATGTGCTCAGCTGGGACTTTCTCCCTACTGCAATACTTCTTTGTTTTGGAAACAAGGTCTTGCTAAGTAGTTCAGATTGGGCTTCAACTCACAGCAATCCTCCTGCCTCAGCCTCCCAAGTGCTGGGATCACAGGAGTACGGCACCATGTCTGACGCAATACTTTTTTCAAATAGTCATGTTCTACCTCAATCAGCATTTCACTTTCCAAAACCATGTCTGGAAATAGTTCCAGGAATAACGACTATGACCTCAAAGAGGTAAACACGTCTCCCCTTTTATTCAATCCCACCCACAGGTGCATGTGGGTCCCCAGCTTTCTAGTGTCTCAGTACCAAGGGCTTCTTCAATCTTGGCTGTGAACAAGCAGGAACATCTTCAGGGCAGGATCCCAGGAACAAATCACTGCTTTCCATGGCCTCTCTTTGCAGGCTCAACAATGGTCTTAACCTGGTCATCGGGCATGAACGTCTGGGCCCCCATTCAAGACTACTCAGTTACCTACAAAAGAGAAAATACCCAGTTTTTGAAGAATCCATCAGAATTACTCTAATTCAGAATTTCTGATAAGCAAGTAAGAAATTGTAAGGCACTTAGATATCATAGTTCAAATGGAAGAGCACAAGTATCCATCCCTTTTAGATAACAAAGATGTCATTTAATCACTATTTCCATTATGACAAGCTGCTCAGCAAATACTTAACATCTGAACACTTCTGGGTGCTGCTTATGTTTGAGTACCAAAAAAGAGAATGGAATTAAGTTATTCACTGTCACAAAGTTCCCAGCCCTTGAAGGAAGGGATATATAGCTTGGCTCTTTGTAATTCACCAATTTACCAGCCGCACTTTCACAAGGAAATACATTAATTTCTCTGCAGCTGTTACAAAAGAATGACTTTCCCCTATTTCTCTGAAATTCTCCTCCCTAGTAGCATTTTCAAGGCTAAGCCTTTTACAACACATACTTGGGGGGGGGGAGAATAAAGGTAAATAAAATCTTATATTAAAGGGATGGATAAGGCTAGAATTTTTTTGTTGTTGTTGTTGTTTCTGAAATTCACCACTTCCCTCTTTGGACATATTTTATCTTTAAGCTGTCATGAAAAACTGAGGCTCAAATAAGTACACAAATCTTTCACAGATGACAAGCAAGTGAGGGTTGTGTATGACTCAAGTGTGAAGGCAGTGTCCCACCATGTGGGACATTCACCTCACTCCCACCTTGTGCAGAGGGGCTTGATGTCTACCACCTAAGACATTAGTTTATACCTTGCCGTGCTCCCAAAGTACATTTTGCTTTTCAGGCTCTCGCACTACCACACCAGGTGGGTTTTCCTTGTTCTTCCGATAGTTTTTGTCCCTTTCTAAGTCAGAATCCAGAAGGCTGGAATCATTTCAATCTTGTTCCCTTAATACTAACATCTAATTAGTGAACCATTAACGTTTCCAAAGAATGAAGACCTTGGCTGGGGAAAGAAAATCTTTATGTCCCAACTGGTTAGCTATTTAGCTGAGGATATACCACAAGACTCCCCACAGCCTTCCCAAGGAATCCAGCTGCTCTCTTCGGAGGCTCCAACCCTATATCTCAGGTGGCCTTCTGGAAGGAGGTGACTCAGAGGTGGACATTCTCAAGACTCTCCAACTGACTTGGCTGCTGTGGGCATCCCGGGCCTGTCCCAAGCATTTCCGAAACCCAGGTCCAAGAAAAGACAGAAGACTGGGCTGAGGACATGCCACCTTGTAAAATTTCCAAAGAAGAATCTCAGGCAAAAGACATTTTCTGATAAGATGTCTGCACTTCAGGAAGGTAAAGGCTGGAAAGGCATAACAACTTTTAACAGTCAAGTGACAGGCGTCCTTTCCTTTCCTCCCATGCGAAGAAACATT
>RJWT010030211.1:0-14688 GCA_004365215.1 Cuniculus paca | reverse complement strand
ACCCAGGGCTGTGGCTTCAGCGGGGGACAACAGTGTGGATCGTGAAGTGTCCTCTCTCCAGGACAGAAGCACCACTGCCACACAGGATCCCTGAGCTGGTGCTCAAAGCCCAGGACCTCCGGGGAGTACGATGTGGGATCACCCAGACCTAGGATTTTTTAAGCCCATGCACCCTCCTTTTTTCTTTTTCTCTCCTCTCTCCAAATCAACATGGATAACTCTCCCCTTCTCCAGGTAAGATGCATTCTAAGACCCCTAGTGGGTGCCTGAAAGCACAGGTGGGAAGCAATCCTATGTACACTGTGTTTTTTCCTAACATCCATGCATAAAGTTTAATTTATAAGTTGGGCACAGTAAGACATTAACAATGACCGATAATAAAAAGAACAATTATAAACAATACGTTACATTAGAAGGTATTTTAAAACATATCAATTGTTTTTCTCTGAAATTGTCCATTTAATACTTTCAGACCATGGTCAAGCAGGTAACTGAAACCACAGAAAGAAAAACCACCAATAAGGGGGACTACTATATCTCCTGCCTGTCAAACAGCAGGCATTTTTCCATATCCTAAACATAAATAACCTAAAGGCATGTAATACTGAGTGTTCCTTTTCAAAACTCATCCCCTTCCCTCTTCTTGGCAATTCAGGTGCATCTTGTCTACAAGGACTGTCTAAAAAATAGGGTGAATGCCTCCTTTTTAAAAAATTTATTACAGTAAAATACACGGTACCATTAATCCCCCTTGTAATATTCCCCTTCATTTCAAACGCAATCAGCCCACCATTCTTGTCACTTTCTGAAGCCGTGCTGGAAGTCTTCTCTTTGCAAATGCCTTTGCAAGGAGTTGTGATCAAAAATATGGTGCATGGTGCTACCGAGTGCCATCCAACAGAAAGGCAGGCTCATAAAAAAAATTTATGGTGTGTCCTCATCCACCTTATTCACCAGATCTGGCACTGTGTGACTTCTGGCTCTTCTCCAAAGTCAAAATGACAATGAAAGTTAAACATTTTGAATTGATTCAGGCCACTGAGGCAGCCAAGACAATGTAACCAAAGACGTTCACAAAAGAGGAGTTTGTGAAGAGCTGGGGAAAGTGGCAAGAACAATGCGATAAGTGGAGTATTTTAAGGGGGATGCATGGCAATGTGTCTTTAACTATAATGAATTTTTTAAAATCCAACATTCACCATATTTTTAGATCACACTTCATATCTTAGAAACTGTCCCCAAGGCCCACCTGCAGCCTCTGGGCAGTTCCCATCTGTGACCTGTAAACTTCTGTCTCCTTCTTCCTCAGATTCTGCATGGTGCTCTCCCTGGGGAAGGCCTGGCTTGAATCCCCAAGGTGAGAGGAAACAGCCTGGCAGGCCACTTGCAAGTGTGACAACCATTACATTCACTTTTTTAACTTTTTGTTTTTCCCTTCCTTTTGCTTTCTTCTTAAAATTTTTATTATACAAATTTTATTATGGTATAAACACTTAATATGACATCTTCAAAAATTAACTAGAAGGACCACATAGTATAGCAGACCCCTAGACTTTTCATCCTGCTTAAACTGAAACATGATAAAAATTTCCCCCATTTTTCTCTACCCAGGGACCTTGGCAATCACCATTCTACTCTTTGCATCTACCAGTTTGAATATTTTACACAGTTTATGTAAGTAGAATCCTGGGCTATTTGAATGACTGCCTTATTTCACTTATACATCTTCAATATAACAGGATTTCTTTCTTTTTTAGGACTAACAGTCCACTGTATGCATACACCATATTTTCTTTACTCAGTCATTGATGGCATTTAGGTTGTTTCCACATCTTGGCTACGTGTTAGAGCACATTGATTTGACATAAAACTAGGTTTCCAAGATGGTGGCCTTTGTCCACTTCAGGATGCAGAGCCATTGACAACTACCATATGTTTGCAATCCTAGACCATTATCCTATATTTACCTCATGGTCCTGCCAACCATTAGTCCCATTCTTTTTTTTTATAATTAATTCATGTTTGCAGTACCTAATGATTACATTCCTCATGGGGAGTTGCCACATATACACAGCATATCCTAATTCTTTTTTTTTTTAATCCCCTTTCTCTCCCTCCTCCCTTCCATCTCTTGGTCCACTTCCCCTTTGCAAAAGATCTATCTCCCTATTTCCTATTAATCTATCCTTTATTTTACACTTTATTTATAATTTGGGTTTCTCACATAAGAGAAACTGTGTGATATTTAACATCACAGTCTCAAGGTATATCTATTTTCGTATGAATGACTCAAGTTTAACCTTCTTTATATCAGAGTAGCACTCCATTGTATATAAATACCACATTTTCTTAATCCAGTCATCTGTTGACGGGCATATAGGTTGCTTCCACAATTTAGCTATTATGACTTGTGCTACTATAAACATGGGCATGAATGTATCAGTGTAATATGAGCCTTTTAACACTTGGGAAGATACCTACAAGGGGAATAGTTGGGTCACATGGAATTCTGTTTTAAGTTTTTTGAGGAATTTCCATACTGATTTCTATATCTGTTGTACCAGTTTACACTCCCACCAACAGTATAGAAGGGCTCCTTTTTCCCTGCAATCTCACTAACATTTGCTATTGTTCAATTTCTTAATGATATCCATTCTTTCTGGAGTAAGACAGAATCTCAGGGTTGTTTTAATTTGCATTTTTCTAATGACCAGCAATGTTGAATATTTTTTCATATATTTCTTCGTCTTGCCCCTTTCATGGGGCCTGAGGCCTGGGTTTGTCCTCCTACTGTGCCACTCTTTGCCCTCATGACAAGAGCTCTGCTCCTGTGCAGATGCTGTAGAACTACTCTGCACCTGTGGGCTCAGAGGCAAACTGTCCACCCTTGCTATGCCCATGGTACCCCTTCTGCTAGTGTGAGGAGCCCGAGGACTCCCTCCTTCCATTCCCCTCCCCTCCTCTAATCCTCCTCCCCTTCCCTCTCTGGCGTTAGAACTAGACTTGGTGTTTTTCACAGGCTCTTTGGGATCTGGTTCCTGCTGCCTTGTCATTACCGTTCTCTCTTCTTCCTCCTCCTGTTCCTCCTCTTCATCTTTCTCCTCCTCACCACCATGGGCTTGCTACACTGAACCACAAATGTAAACTTTCTCAAAGTCACAATATTCATTCCTCTTTCCTGGAATGGTTTTCCCCCTCCTTTGACTGATTAAATCCTACCTATCCTTCAAAACCCAGCCCAGCTATCACCGCCTTCAAAAAACCTTTCTCTGATTTCTCCACATTGAGTTAGACAATCTCTCTCTTCTTCCGCCTCAGTCCTAGCCCTTACCCCATAGTTTGTAAGCATCTGTCTATGGCCCAGCATCCCTACTGGATTACACTCTTTGAAGACAAGAACATTTCTCATGTGCTGGACACCTTGTCCTTGGCTAGGACTCGATGTCCTCAGTGGATGGACAGATGTGTGCTCCAACAAACTCAATGGGTTCAAACTATCGCGCTCCAGTGATGCTGGTTACATGGAGTTTGTACATTTTGGCCTCGTGTCAGGACTGCCTCAGGTACCTTATTAACTTCTAATCAACGCTGGATTTGGCTATGAGAGTACCCATTCTACTACTCAAAGCTCCTTGGGATTCTCAGGTGGCCAAAAGGTGTAAGACTCCTGCCTTCCTGGAGGAGAAGAAAAGCACAAAGTGCTCTGTGCTCCCTCCCTGTCCTCATCAGTTGTTCATCACCCTTTCTGCCACTTTGACACCTCCCCTTCTGAGATCAAACAGCTGAAAGTTTCCAGACAGCCCTGTAAGCCAGGTACTATAACTAAAAGCTAGCAATAAACAGCTCAGAAACTTGGAACTTGAGGAGTGGGAAGATTTTTGACCAAAGGTGAGACACAGCCGTGGCACATGGTTTCAGGAGAAGGACAGGGTTCCAGCCTTTGTTCTACCCAAGCCTTCCCTGCCCTCCCAACCTGCCGCAACCCCAGAAGAGTGCAGGGCCCCACATTCCTGCTGGGCCTCAGTCCTGCTCACATTCTCACCTCCCACCTCCAGTGGGCGCTGCTGAGTTAATGGCCTGAACCATGTCAGTAGTGAGCGCATCCAAGAGGCTGGTGATAAATTCCATTTTCTTCCCTTCTGGGCAGCCTAAAAAATAAAATGAGATTGGAAGGCAGATGCCAGGTAAATGGTTAAGTAAATGGCTTTTTCAATGACCATTTTTTTCCAGACTTAGTGAAGTCTTTCTTGTCCAGCCAAAGGGTGATGTGTTCATGCTCAGATGATTCTGACAGCCTCTACCATCCCTCTCTCCTCATAGCCCACGAGCGATCATTGAGCCTAAGGGACAATAGTGTGTTCAATTTTCTTTCATTGTACCAATTTTTGCTGGGTACCAATTCACGGGTTACATGAAATGCAAAGGAGACAATAAGGCCCTTATACTTTTGAAGTCTGCAATACACCGGGCCAATGATTCAAGAGAGTGAACGCCAGTCATCCTAGAAAAATGAAAACACTGCTTCAGGGGTGAGAAGCAGATGTGGTGGGAGCACATGGTGGGGTGGTTGCTGGGATCCTCACTGGTCCAGGTTGACTTAGATCATCGATTTATCTACCCAAGAACCTCCTCCTTTTTTCACTCCTCCCTCACCCAGATGAGATCATAACTAGAATTTCTCTTGTAAAACTCCCACATGCTTTGTTCCTCTTCTTCTCGGTGCACTAGTCCAGCAAAACCTCAAGTACAAGTAAACCTTCTTCATACCTCCTCACTCATCTCATCCTACATTCCCATCTGCTGAGGAAATGGCTACCAGGAGGTGCACTGACCCCGTGATTCCAGTTCTGTGACAGGGTGATTTCTGCCAACTTCACATGGAAAGCACTGACTTTCACAGCTCTCTGCTTTCAGTTCTCACATTGGAGGCCTAATAGTTCATGGGAAGGGAGCCCCAGCTCCCACCAGCATGGACCTGACTCTGTGCTGAGGAGCCCACAGGATTCCAAGGCCCTGGTATTTAGTCTTATTTTAACTCACAGGCAGAGTTCATTATGAATAAGGGGAACTCAGCACTGTAGCTATTTTGAGGTCCTGGGCCCCTAGGTCTTGTATCACCCCCACCCCACTGCTGGCCCCCACAGCCATTCTGTGTCACCACAAAAATACTCTGCAAGGCAAGTTTAAGACACTGCCCAGACCCCTCAGACCCCTGTAAGTTGTCTTCTCTTCACAACCCTGGAAAAAAAAATGGTTCACAGTCCCCAAAACATTGTCCCAGTCACCCTGGGATTGAGAAGTACACAATCACAGGGATAGGATTTTAACTCAATGACTATATCCTAGAGATAGACCCAAGAACAAGGAGAAGCAGTGTTCTTAATTAGGGACAAGCCCCAGACTGGGATGCAGAGTCCACAGCTCTGGCTCCACGCTCCTGTGATGCACCTGTCCGGCATCCCCCGCTGCATGCTGCACACGGAGAGAGACCCAGAGGAGGAACTGCTGCTTCTGCACAGTAAAGGGATGCAAGAAGGTGTTGCAAGGTAGCGTCTCCCACCTGGAAGCTCCCTGTCCTTGAAGGGATCCTCCACCTCTGTGATCTTGGCTCTGGCGTCACTCTCACAGCTGGGCATCACATAGCTGGGAAGAGAGAGACACAGGGGTTGGGAGGGGCTGGGACTGAGACTGCTGCAGCCACTTCTGCCCAGCAATGATCCATGTTGTCTTAAAACCCAGCGTCCTTGGGGTTCATAGCAAAATAGTTCCGCACTGTCCAGCAGCTACGAGGCAGTCCTGCAGAAATGTGCCTGCTGAGACATGTCCAGGCATGTCATTTTAACCACGGAAGCCTAACAACGATGTCACTTTAGAGCTCCACACAGGAACTTTTTTGGGCCACAGAACCTAGTAACTCAAGCTGCACAACAATCTTCTCATCCAGAAACTGAGGTTCAGAGAGGTTAAATACTCTCCCAAGGGAAACAGCTAGAATGGGACAGATCTGTAACCAGATTCTGGTCTTCCACCAGAACCTTATCTGCTCAGGAATGGAAAAGTTGACTTTTCCCTGTGACTTGATTCCCACCAAGCCAGGCAAGTAAAGCTGAGAAATGCCAGGATAAGCCAAAAGTTGGTCTGCTTGTCCCAAGACAGGCCTGAGTGGGCTTACCGTGTAGAGGTGCCAGGCAGCGGGCGCCCCGTGTCCACCAGCACACACCAGCAGTAGCCAGTGGACTGGTGGCACTGCACTGGCTTGTAGAGCCCCCCAGGGGCACATTCGGGGATGACAATGCCCTCACGAGGATTCTGCCGGGCCTCTTCCAGGGCGCTCTGCCTTTCCTGGTCACATGAGTGCACTTTCTCTGTAAGAGAAGATGCAGCCTGTGGTGACTATCACTCCTGTGACTTGTCATTCCCACCTTCTGTGCCAGTATCCAAAGTAAACTGCAAGGACCAGGCATTGCCCCAAGGAACTGATGGCTTGCTGGATGAATCATCACCGACAGCTGTGTCTTGCATGCCAGCCAAGGGCGAGGGGCTGGAGGCCCAGAGCCTCCCTGCGGCCATATTCACTGCCAGAGCTCATCAGCATTCTCCACAAATGGACTCTGCTGCAGCCACAAACCAGCCCAGAGCAGCAGTGTGCACCAGGGCTTGAATTTCTTCTCTGTTTTCAGCGTGGCTCCTCCTCTAGAAGCCAGCACAGGAGCCAGCTGCGCTG
Source organism: Cuniculus paca (assembly GCA_004365215.1). Classification (NCBI taxonomy): domain Eukaryota; kingdom Metazoa; phylum Chordata; class Mammalia; order Rodentia; family Cuniculidae; genus Cuniculus; species Cuniculus paca. The sequence goes on along the minus strand of RJWT010030211.1, from coordinate 7,964 downwards.
TGAGCTGGTGCAACAAAGCCTGTGTCCCAGGCCCGGACACAGCAGGACAGAGCCATGGCCACCATGTGGGGTCTGCTTGGCACCCAAGAAGGGCAGAAACAAAGGCCAAGCCCAGCTCCTTCCCACGCTCCAACACAGTAGGGCGAAGTAGGCTGATGGACTTAAAGAGATCACATGAGGCTGCTTCCATGCAACAGGAGAGAAAATCAGCCTGGCAGGAAGGTGCGTGCATTCCGCGGCCTCGGGAAAATATGAATGTGTCTGAACAGCCAAAGCAGGTCTCCCTGGAGTCAGCGGAGGGGGCCTTGTGCCAACAGGGCTACCAACAGGGAGCCTTATCCCACTGGGCTATTTTACCCAGCCAACCGGTCTGCCTTCCCTTTTTGTCTTTTGTTTGTTTCTTTGCTTATGCTTTAATTATGAAAAACTAAATAGTGTTGCATTTCTTTCCCTACAATGAAGGAACTTTTTTAAAAGAAAACTTGAAAAATCCATAATCCCATCACAGTTAAACCCTCCACTTTCTTTAAATCTTCCACCATGCACACGGATACATGCATGGATTTAGACACACACACACATCTGTGCTTTCTTTACAAAACAAGGGACCACATTGTGAACCAATACTGGTACTTCAGTCTTCATGAACTCATTTATTTACTTACTATGTCAGGACTTCATTTTTCTTATGAACACTATTCTACAATTTTCGTCTTGAACAAGAACATGGGAACCCAGTCTTGAGCATCCCCTGGAATTTCTGTGATGTGGTACAAAATGCCACTCTTAGAACAGCCATGTGGTATCAGGAACCTAAAGAACCCTCTTACTCACTAAACACCATGCAAATGGTCACAATTGCAGAAACTCAATTCCACTCAAAATGACACATTCCTAGGGCTGGGGATCTAGCTCAGCGGTCTTAAGCGCCTGCCCGGCAAGTGCAAGGTCGTGAGCTCAATCCCCGGTGCCGCAAAAAAAAAAAAAATGACACATTCCTAGGGAAAGCACCAACTAACCATAGGGGTACACAGTGCCACCATGGAGCATCACGCCATCTTAGAGAAAATAATTCAGATGAAGGAAAAAACCATTCTTTGTCTCACTGGATGAAGGAAAAAAACATTCTTTGTTGCTCACTGAATGAGCAACAGTCCAGGGATTTTAATTGCAAAGTAAGAGGAATATTTCCTTAGGGGCCCCAAAATATCTGAGGGCTAAGAGGCACTTATATATAGCATGTTCGCACTACTGAAATGTAATGTGGAACTTGGGGAAAGAAATAAGAGCTATAGTTTTCATAACACAAGTGCAACAAAGCTATAAGACAATCTCCTTGTCTAGAGGAAACAGAGCTGCTGAGCATTGGACTAGAGATGCACCCCCCAGTTGCAAGTACCACAAAACAGCATCGAGAGACAACTTCGGGGTGAGACTGAAACTGAGTAGAGAGAGGGGCTTGGGAAACCTGGCATAAAGACTCAGAACTTTGACTTCATCCCCTGGCAGAGGAAGATGCCAAGTCAACTTCAAGAGGATTACACACGAGGTTTGCGATGGTTCCCCCAACTCTAATTTGGTAGCCTTATTTTCCTGCCTCGTGTTTCATGCCATGAAAGAGGCAATAGAGGAGGAAAAGCAAAGGAAAACAGTGTTTTACTGGCACCACGTTTGTGTAACAACCTCTGACAGATGCTTTAAATTAAGGCTCTCCAGCCAACCTCCTCGAGTCATAAATCAGACCAAAGCCAGATGCAAGGCACGGAGGAGGCCTCTCCGCTCCCCTCCAGCGGGTGAACCTGACTTCACAGCACTGAGAGTCCTCCAGACCACGGAAACGTGGACAGCGGCTGGCCGTGTCGGAAGAGTGTGGAACACGGTTTGGGCCCTGTTGATGGATTTATGAAAGTCCTCGAAGGCTGCTCAGAAATGTTCACAGTCAGCTTCTGTGAGGTTCTACGGAGAATTGAGTCATAAAAAGGATAAAGTTCACTAATCTGGGAAAATGGGGTATGGAATTAAACAGTATGGAATTAAACAGAAGTCTAAAATGTAGAGCTTACGACTCTATTTATTATTAGTATGGAATTAAAATTATTATTAGTATGGAATTAAATTTATTATTAGTATGGAATTAAACAGAAGTCTAAAATGTAGAGCTTACAACTCTATTTATTTATTATTTACCTATTCGTTACTTTAATACAGTCCCTGCAAGTCCTGGTGCCCACCAAGAAAAAGACAGGAACAGTTATGATAGCACCATCCATTAGTGAAGAGTACACAGTTTGTCTTCTATTAAGAGAAAATCCTCCTCAAAATCATCTTTACACCTAATAAATATAAAAGCAAATATTCACTGAGTAAATGGGCCAGGTGACAGACAAAGGGCTTTGCCTGCCTCAAGTCGACTCAGGTGAGGTGTGAGCACTAAGAAAATGCCCATTTTGTAGACAAGGAAGCTGAACTTTAGAGCGATTCATGGATTTTCCCAAATTCTGTTAGCCAGCAAAGAGGAGGGCTGGGCAACCCAGCAATGGCACCTGATAGTCAGGCCCACCTTGCGACCCCTAGATGGTAGCACCGCTAACCACTCACTCTAAGAGGAAACTACACTGAGCTTTGGATGACTCCAAATCTGTGTGTTCCAAAGTGTGCCCGATGGAGCGCAGCTTCTTCCAAACTACTGCTATTTTCTCAGCTTATGCCCATGATGAAGCTTGTTTCTCGGTATTTTCCTTTTTTCCTCAGAACTCAAAAACTTAAAGCCACGTTTGTAACCTTCCTACCACTACGGAACTATAAAACAACAGCAGCCAATATTTATCACAGTATTTACCATGTGCCTAACTCAATCTTAACTCACTTCACACTCCCACTGGCCACAAGGACAGGTATTGGTGCCAAGGACGTCAGGATGCAGGGACACAGACTGGCCGAGTGATTCAGTCAAGAGCAAACAGCTCCAGTTGGGATTCCAGCCCAGCTGGGTTCTTTGCCTCTGCAATAACATCTTTCATTGCCACAGGCTAATCTCACTTTTATTCTTGCCTGCATTTTTCTTTTACTCAGTTTCTATAGTAGGTTATTACAAAACAGTCCTTGGTAATCACACCTCCATGTCTTCCTGTGGAGCCCCATCCCTGCTCACTCCCATTGCCTTGGACCAACAGCATGGCAAAATGACAGTGCTGGAAGATTGGCCAAGCCCTTCAGAGGCCTTACAGCCTTCACTTTCTTGGAAGCTACCCCGAGGTCCCTACAAAAGGAAGCCAATCTAGCTTCCTGGAGGAGGAGAGACAGAGAGGAAACGGAAGCAACTCAGCCCACAGACCGCACAACTGCTAGACCATGTTCAAGAGGTCATCTTGGATGCTCCAGCCCCACTGATCCTTCACCCAGATGAGTCCGTGAGTGAATTCAGATAAAACTAGTTAAGGAACCACCCAGTCAACCCACAGGCACATTAGCAAGAATAAATAACTTTTAAGATAACTCAGTAACATTGGAAGTAGCTTTTACACAGCAATAGATAACTGAAAAATATAGATTGATTTATTCTTGATCAATCTATACCTTATTTTTCGAGCTGCTACAAGCCCCTCAATCAACTAATCAATCAATCAATCAAATTATTCCTGTAGTGCATCTCAAGAAGTCATGTCAATGCTGATTAGCATTTACACCAAAGACGGTAGACTCATCCCATACCTGAGGACCCAGAAGCCACGCATCCTGGAGGCTACTGTCAGGCCCAGCTCTTTTCAGTCACCTCCCAAGTGAATTATAAAATTCATATCTACCCATCTTCCCAGAAGTCACCTTTTAGAATGCAAGACATGGGGTGGATTTCAAGGGTCTTTTCACCATCACTGATTCAAAGAGGTGGGGGTGGGGGTACCCCAAAGTGGACACACACTTCTAAAACACTCCATTTCTGCTTAGGAAAGTTGAGAGAAAGAGGACAAGATGAGAAGGTCTCGCCCAGTGACTATGGGAATAGGCCAGGACCATCTGTATGCACTTGGAAGATGTAACAAGAAGAGAGGAGAGGGAACAACTGGGACTGTCCAGGGGACAGGGGAATATTTGGCCACACATACTTACACATTCACGCATGCCTACCTGTTGTAATCCTATCCCCAGGATGGTGCAGAGAAGTGAGACCCAGTCATTCCCCACTTAGCAATGAGTAGCTTAAGCTTTACTTGAAAACCTATGACTATTTCAAAATAAGAAACACAACTGAAAAGCATCCTGTGGAAGAAATGAAACAGAGTCCAGTCCTTGCCACCAAAAACCCTACAGCCTTCTCTTCCACTGATTGATTACACACGGTACCGGGGGAAATCAAAGCAGCAACTAAGTGGCTGAAGCAGGGGTGGATGAGGCAGCACAGACACAGGAGATGAGAGCCCAGGTTGAACCAGACAAACATAAGCCCTGCCTGCAGGGCCAGGGCCCGGGTCCTCCTGTGTCCTACTAAGATCGAACGAGCACAGAGAACAGCTCTGCCTGCTGTGGCTGGCCCATGCTTCCGTGCCTCTCAATTACCTGTGGTAATTAGGAGTGAACGAGAGCACGAATAACCCAACTTCCCAGCTAATCCCCAATCTCAATTTGAGCCCAGAGTTTAATCCTTTCCTCCTGGGAAACTTTTCTCTTTCATCATCTTTCTCTCTTCTCTCCTTTACTTTTTTTTTTAGGCAAAAAACGGCCAAAACACATAAACATTCTAAGATCTGAGTTTCAGTTCCTTGGGCTAGTGTTTCTGGTTGCTTCTTTCCAGAAGGGGAGGTGCTAAAGGGAGGAATAGACTGAAAAGCCAAGACAGTGGGTAACCCAGCCCCCATGTACCTTTGGATCACCAAGGCAGCAGTGATCAGTGCACCAGCCCCACATGAACCTTTTGGAGAAAGAAAATACGAATTTCATGGTGGTAGAGCCCAGCAGGGGAGACAGATGGCAAGAAAAGCCAGTGGACAGAGTTCTGTATCACTCAAAGCTCGGAGAAAGAGAGCCAACAAGACACACATGCACACACACACACGCACACACACGTGCACATACATACATACACGCCCAGAACGAAAAAGGCATAAAGCTCAAGGATTCAGATCCTGTGATTGTGGGGGCCAGCAAACCTCAACTATGTAGGAGACCAGCAGGCTGGAAATTCAGGTAGGGAGTTCTGGGGCAGTCTGGAGTTCGAAACCAACAGATCAAGTCCCCAGGCTGGATATTCCGGGAGGACTTCTATGTTAAAGTCCCAAGGCAGCATTTCCTTCTCTGGGAATCTTCAGTGTTTAAATTCTTTAACTTAAAGATCCCATCCACACCATAGAGGGTGATCTGCTCTTATTAAAGTCAAATGACTGTAAATGTTCACTACAACTACAAAATACCTTCTCAGAAACACCTAAGCAGTGCTTGACCAAGCAATGACACCCAGTCACCTGGCCAGGTGGACCTACAGAATGAGTCATCAAAAAGTTCATAGGAAAGATGAATGCGAGGAAAAAGCCCTGCCTTGTAGGCAGCTACACCCAAAAGAGATGAGAAGAGTCACGGACCTTTAAGCCATGGGCTGGGATGATGCCTCAACCTGTTACAGAGAGCTAAGTTAGGTAAAAATAGTATAGGCAGTCGGACAGGGCTAGGCCCTAAGGGAGTCAGTATACAAGATGAGAACATACAACTGTGCTACAGGCACATGTGTGGAAGGCCAGGCCTCAAGATAGATAGAATAATACACTATAATTGCTGTCACCTGGTCTAATAAAGTCTAGATAGACATCAGTCACCCAGGTGGGTGACAAAGACCTCTGATCTATCCCTTCTTAAAAAGATCTTTGTTTGTTTCATGTATACTTGCTATAGGATCTGTTTCCCTATCAGATCAACTATTACCTAAGTGGCTATATTTACAATCTTATTGGTTAATCATGGTTTTGACCCAGGTTATACCCACCTCACGATTTTGTACCCACCTTGTGATTTTGCTCTATAAAACTTCCTTTGAGAAGTAAACTCATTGGCAGCCCACTTTTGGGTTCCCTTCTGTCTCTTAGGAGCTGGCTCTCTCAATAAAATTTTCCTCCTCTTAACCTCCATTATTTCTTAGAATTCATTCTTCACTTTTGGAGTTCACAGACTTGACATGTTTGACATATAGCAGGTTGGGAGTTACATTTATTTCCCCTTTATCAAACCAAGGATACCATCTCACAAGAGATGGGCCCCAGCAGCTCCCTGCTAGTTAAGGATAGTGACAAAGGCCATCCTGACAGAGGGGCTTACGCTGCAGAAAAGGTGGGGAGACTCTGACATAGCTCAGAACAATGTCCTGAGAGAGGAGCACCAAATGGCAAAGGAAATTAGCACTCAGGAGGAGAGTGCAAAGGTCTAGGACCTTGGAGGACCAAGCTACTAACGGGTATATACCTTATGTGGATGCTGTGACAGGCCCCGAAGACGAGGCCAGAAGGTTCTGCAAGACATAGCAAGCAGAAGAACTAGCCGTGAAACCTTAATATACCCTTGTTCAAGGCTCTTCCCATCCCTCAAGCTTTCCCTGAGGACACTGCTGCATCGAGGCTGAGGTGCAGCACAGCCCCTGCTGTCTCTGTGCCTCTACCGGCACCCTTGGTTCCTCAACTTCACTAGACTCTAAGTTCCTGTTTGTCCAGTCCTTCCTAGCCTTCCCTTACCCCTACCCCTGGAGCCAGCTCCTCACTCAGGGGAGAACCGTGGAATCCTTAGAGTAAGGAATCCATGAAGAGTACTTAGTCCAAGAAATGGTTCTAGTCTGACACTCCTGAGATGAGGCCACACACCATGGAACAAATGCCTATGGTGAGGATGAGACCACGAGGGCTGAAAAAGAGAATCCCTGCATCCTGGGAAATGCTGCAATCAACCCTCAGACCATCAAGACTGGATTTCCTTAGACAGAAACATCAAAAAAAGTTTACCCAGTCTGAAAAATGAGAGGTACTTACTTATACTTCATTGCAAAAGGAATGATCCTGCAGGGCCAAAAATATTAAGCAAAACACTAGTATTATTTCGCCTACAATGACCCTGAAACCTCTTGGAATACGCCACCCACCTCGCCTCTTATCAAAAATGAATGAAATGCTGAAGGATAACCCAAAATAACAAGCTATGTGTTAAAAATAAACTTTCTAAACCACAACATGAGATTTCAGAGGCATAAGGGATCGGGTGGTTTGGATTCTCCAGGTCAGTGGGAACATGTGAGTGGGGGAGGTAGGGTCCACTCCAGAACTGCAGGGTGGCTAAGAACTGGACAAGTGGGGGGACTGCAGAAGCAAAAGGGGGCAAAGGTAGCCCAGGTTTTCAGCAAGCGAGTTTGCCACTTAGGAAGGAGCACTGGGAAGGGAGATGTGCTCAGGGGAGGGGCTGGCTGGAGTCAGTAGTGTTTGGGAATGATTTATGGTACATCACTAAGCTTGGGCCCTTTCTGTTTATTTAGCCACATGGGGTCTTAGCACCTATGGTTTCCAGCCAACTATGTGAATAGGTTATTTTTCTTACTTGTGGACTTAGCATTTTTCACAGGAGGGGCTAAGTGGCCCCTGGAGGATCATTTTTCCAAGCACCATTTGCTGGGCTGGCCCTGCCTGCCCTTTCCCCCTGGGCCTTCCATCATCCATGTCACTTAGTGCCACTTGGCCAGAGCCGATTCACAATCCTCGACATCCATGTTACTCAGAGTTACCCAGGGATTCCAAGCACTCCTGCAGGCAAGGGGAGCCTACAGAAGCATTGCTTGGGGCTGCCCTTCTGGACACAGGGCAGACAGTTGGCTGGGAAAAGAAAAGGCCTAGAGGAGAGGCCCTGCCAGGCCATGGAAAAGCAAAAGTCTCACACAAACAGAACTAAGTCAGCCCCTGGAATCGTGCTCAGGTGTGTCGGGTAGAGGTGGAGGTGGGGAGATT
>RJWT010030210.1:0-14687 GCA_004365215.1 Cuniculus paca | reverse complement strand
AAAAAAAAAAAAAAAAAAAAAAAAAAAAAAAAAAAAAAAAAAAGACTAAAATTCCATACAAAACATCCAACAGATATTCTCATCTACCAGGAAAAAAAGGCAGGAAACTAAGTTTTCCCCTTCCAACTCCCACAGGAAAAGAATTCAATGCTTAATAAGATGTTCAACTCATTATAGCCACCCAATTGTGCAACAAAAATTTGGGCGAAGATGTGGTTCTGTTGATCAGATTTTTTTTCCTGTCATTTTTTGGAAGTTCTTTCCTGAAGGTAAACTGTGGGCCTCTGGTAAGCATTTCTAAAACTGAGTTTTGCCTTGTTAGAAGCCCTCCCATTGGCACAGATCCTGTACCAGATCTGACTGCCTCTACTACTGCCTGTTTCACGGACTATTACATATTTGATACTGTTTTCAACTTATCACATCATTAAAACTCCTGGAATTTATTCCTTGGTGGAGGAGAAGAAAAAGAAATACAGTTAAGCAGAGGAAGAGAAGGGGTAGGTTAAAAAGACATCAAATATTCTATAGAAACAGTGTAAAATCTAAAATGGCATACAAACTTTAAAAAATAACTTACCCACTACAGCTGTCTCTTGGTTTGGTCGTGGGGAAAAATTGGTCAGAGGATTCAATGCTGAAGAGTCATTTGAGTTGTAATAAGAAAAGAGAGCTGTAGAGGATGCTGGCAACGAAGAGCATGGAAAAACATTTCCATCTTGCTTCTCGGGTAAATCAAGAGACATTTTAGAATCAGCACTACTTGGATGCAATGATGAAAAATAAGGATCTTCTACTAAAGACATACAAGAGTACACACTCGAAGTACTAGAGCCATACTGTTTTACATTTGAGGCATCACACATTTGGTGGTTAGAGTCATACGACAGTGAATAATTCAGTTCTTCTGAAGAAACATGTGTCACTTTTTTAGCTTGGCACTCCACAAGACAAGAACTGTGTGCTCGAGATTCCAAACACGAAAAATCTTCCTTAATGTCCAACTCCTCGATTTTTTTCTGCTGTATTGATTCAAAGGGAGTTGATTTGGTTCGTGTTATTGGCCCCTTTGAATTAAAACACATTCCTCCTGCATTTATAGATTGAGAATTAGGACATGCCCCCAACAAAATGGAGCTGAAGTCCAAACTTTTGTGCTTCTGAAGAGGTTCTCCAACTGTTGATAACGTCTTTGTCTGCCATTTCTTGGTTGTGTCGACATTTTTGTTACAACCATAATTTAGCTCCAAAAAGTCCAAAGATGGACTTGATTTAGCAGGATGCAAAACTAACTCTTCCTTTGCATTTATTTCAGAAGTCCTGAAGTTAAAGGAAGAAACTTCTGCATTTTCCACCTTCAACTTTTGTTTGCTCTGTTGATTCATCATTTTTGCTTCCTTAATGGTGCTGAAATAAATAAACAAAAAAGTAATGATGATGCCATACTTCAAAAAGGTCTCCTCCCAGCATATAATAAAGTGGAAGCATAATACTCATCTTGCAGACACGATTAGCCAACATTTAGATATATAACATGATCCTTACCTTCTTGGTAAATTAGGAGGACAAGATTCTGCTTGTAGAGTACGATTTTGCTCAGGAATTGAATACTTTGCTTGAATCTTCAAGAGAAGTAAGTCAGAGATTGGTTTGTAGTGGAGCAATGTCAAGGAAATATTTTAATATTCAGAAGGCCAAGAAGTAATTTTTCAAAAAAATATAAGGATCTAAAATAATTCATGAAAGATTTAGATATGCTTCTGAAATACTGAACCCAGCAAAAGCTTGTTCATATACTGAATTCTAAAGGATTAGCATAAGAGATTAGTAGTGTCATTTAAACTAAAAAGAATTTCCTTATAGTATCATTTTTCTTTCAAATGTGGGGTTGTGGGGGGAGTAACTTCAGTTTCAACAATACCACTTCAGAAAGTTTAGTATCTCAACCTTGAGAGTTAACAGGTACTTATTAAACCTTATACTTTTCTCATCTTGTTTTCCTCTTTTCCTCCGTGTATACTGGTTTTCTTGCCATCCATAGCATGCCAAACTTATTGTACTGTTCACACTGATTGATACAGTCTTGCTCCAAATTTTGTATGGCAGACATTTTACGTGATTAGATGTCTGGTTTTGGGGGTTTTGTTTTGTTTTGTACCGGAAATCAAACTCACGACCTTGCAATTGCCGTGCAGGCACTTGTGCCGCAGAGCTATATTCCCGGCGCTGAGATCTCTGTTTAAACGTCATCTGCATAAGGAAATTTCCCCTGGGCACTCAATCTAATATATCCCCATACTTACCCTGCTACTCTCAATCTTTATTTTCTTTCTAGCAATTATCATATTATGAAATTTATTAGTGTGGTTCATGGAATCTTACAATACTATTGTTTGCTAACTTTATCCTGATTTCAGAGATACCATAATGTAAAAATACATCATTATAATTTTAAGTTATGACCTGTTATGGGTTTGGGTCACTCCCAAAGTCATATTGAAATCTAAACTCTGTTATCTGTATGATCTTACTCAGAATTTAGGTCTTTGCAGATGTGGTTAGTTTAGATTAAGTCATACTGGACTAGAGTCGGCCCAAATATAACAATATCTGTCCTTATGAGAAGAGAAAATAGAAACATAGAGACACACAGGAGAATATCATGATGTGACAATAGAGTCAGAAACTGAAGTAATGTATCTACGAGCCAATGACTGTCAGTAACTGCCAACCAACACAGAAACAAAGAAGCAAGAAACATTCTTCCTTTAGAGCTTTAGAGAACACGGCTCTGTCAACTCCTAGACTTTAGACTTCAGGCTCCAAAACTTGTTACAGGATAAATTTCCATTGTTGTAAGTGCCCCCAGTTTGTAGTATTTGTTATAGCAGCCCTAGTAAACTGATACAGATCCTTCCATACCAACATTCAGTAGTTGATAGAAAAGTCACACTGAAGTTCAATAAGGAAATAGAGAACTGAAAAAACACCATTAACCAAACACTTAACAGACACACATAGAACACTATATCCTACAACAGGAGAATACACATTCTTCTCAAATACACAAGCAACATTTTTCAGGATGGTAAGCCATATGTTAGGCCACAAAATAACTCATAAGTAATGTTAAAAGGCATCATACAAAGTATATTTGCCAATCACAGTGGAATGAAACTAGAAGTCAATAACATAAGGAAAGCTTGAAAATTCTCAAGTATGTGGAAATTACACGTCACAGTCTTAGACGACCAATGGGTCAAAGAAGAAATCATGGGTCAGAGGTTTAGCTTAGCAGCATAAGTGCCTGCCTGGCAAGCACGAGGTTTTGAGTTGGATCCCCGGCACCAAAATAAATAAATAAATAAAATAAAATAAAAAGAAGAAATTGCAAGGGAAACTAGAAAATACCAGAGACAGATGTAACACAACAAAACAGAGCTTATGAGAAACAATGATGCCAGATGTGGTGGTGCACTCCTGTAATGCCAGCACTTAGGAGGCTGAGGCAGGAAGATCACCGCAAGTTTGAGGCTAGCCAGGGCTACCTAGTGAGTTCAATGCCAGGCTGAACTACATAGCAAGACCCTGTCTCAGAAACAAGCAAAAAACCAAAAAAGCCTTCTCAACAAAGAAAAGTCAAAGAACAAAAGTCTTCAATGATAAATTCTTTTCCTTCCTTTCTTTACTTTCTCCCTCTCTCTCTCATTCCCCTCCTCCCTCCCTCCCTTTCTTCCTCCCTTTTTTTATTTTTCTTTTTTTCAACACTGGAGACTGATTGAACCCAGAGCCTTGCACATATTAAGCAAGCACTTTACCACTGAACTACATCCTCAATCTTTTTTATTTTTTTATTTTGAAACAAAGTCTCATTAAGTCACCATGTGTGACAGCATGATAGACCTGGAAAACATTGCGCTACATGAAATAAGACAAGAACAGAAAGACAAATACTGCATGATCTCACTTATATGTGGAATTGAAACAAAAATCAAACTCATCAAAGCAGAGTAGAATGTGGTTACCAAGAAGAGGAAGGAAGGGCTTGGGGGAGATGTTGGTCAAAAGTTACAAAATTTCATTTAGACAAGAAGAATAAATTCAAGAGATTTAGTATATAATATGACCACACTTAATATAGTGTATGCTTGAATTTTAAAGTAATTAGATTTTAAATGGGGGTAATGAATATGCTAATTAGCTTGATTTAGTCATTCCATAATGTATACATATGTCAAAACATGTACACCATATATATAATTTTTATCTAACAATTTTTAAACTTAAAGATTTTAATCAGACATTAGTAATTAAAATAAGGCTAGTGTAACTTAAAAAAAAACACTCAGCTATGACCACTTTGTATTTGCTACTCTTGCTTCTGACTTGCAAACAATTGTCTAAAATATGAGATCAGAACATATGATTGCCCTGAATAAGTAACCTTTCCAAAATTAGCTTAAAATTGTATACATTAACCAAAAGATTAATTTTCTAAGTTAAATTATCTAAAATTAATTCTCTGGTACAGTCTTATGCACACCTGACACTACAATTTAGCTGTGACAATAGATAAGTCCTACAACTAATCTGTGATCCTTTAACCAAAACCAAGTATGAAAGAAATGATGTAATATCTAGTTTAAACTTTACCTCTCTTCCAGATTGTTTATCTTCAATAACATCCACATGTCTCTTAAAAAGTTCTAATACTGCGCTGTAGACCAGTTCATACTGTTCCTGGAGAGGATTACAAAGCAGAACAAACGAAGAAAACCAAGAAACTTGGGGAGCTACTGAACAGGATTCAAGATTATGAACCCCATAGTAGAACAGGCTTGAAAAGACTATGAACATGGTTATTAAACTTTTTGCTTATATAGCCTATTTCAGATTTCAAAGCACTTTTAAACTGATAGAAATTGTTACATATTTTGTATTACTCTAGCTAATGTACAAATATTTTATGGCATGTTTCTTTTATGCTCTCACCCAACTTTATTATTTATTTTTCTTTCCTCCATCTTCCCCTCTAATTCAATTTTTCTTTGTTCACATTTTTAAAAGTTTATTTCACCATAAATATATTTTTGTAAACTATCTTCATCTTTCCTAGAAAAAGGTACATGATAGTTGGTATATAAATAGATAACTTCAATACATTTTATCTAACTTCATCGTCACAATTGCTCCATGAAATAGGTAGGATATTATACTTATTTATAAACAGTTTTTCCAGTGTCATTCAGAAACAATTTCTGGGTCTTTCCATAGAAACTGAATCTTCTAACTTTTAGTTTAGGATGTGCACTTAGATCAAGTTGTTGAAATTTTGTCCTAGTAAAGAGACCATAGAAAAGTAAACCACTGAATAAGCTTTGGAAATTTGTGGTTATATAAAGAGTTGCTGAAGAGAAATGAGACCTGCTATTATAATATGATGGGTTTTTATCTGCTTTTGCCTCTGTACCTGCTCAAGTATTTTCTCTGACATTTTACATAATCCTGTACAAGTAAAGAACAACTTTTTTTAATAGTGATTTTAACAGAAGAGCCATGTAAAGTCTGTATTACCCAACACAACAAAGGTACGTGCTTTAATTTTTTTTTTTTGAAAGAGGAATTAGACAGGAAGCACTTGTCTGGTTATAGAGCCATTTCGTGGTTAGAGTAATGTCAGATAAAGCAGCTAAGACTCTTACGATATTTGTTCAGTTAGTCATTGACAATGTCAATATGTAGAGCCTTTTGTGCCATCTTTTAAACTTAAGAAGTAAGCCTGAAATGGAATTTTTCTGAATGTGGTATGGTTTTATTGATTTAGTGTTATAACTTATATAACTAGGTTACATACTTCCTAGTCTTTATGCATTTACATGGATCATTATTCTTCTTTCAAGTCTGATAGAACTAAACCAACTAATGCTTTCACTTCAAATAAACTTTCCCCCTTATAGGCTGAATATAGAAAACACCTACAGTCGATACATTAAAAAATTATTTTTTTCCACAAGCTATTAGTGGAAAACCTGTGTGGGCCAAAGAGATAGGTTTATATTGTAATAGCTCTTCATTTTTTCCTTTCAACTCACAACTTCTAGATTAAAATATCTAACCTGCCACTACCAATTGTTTTATCTCTAAACCTAGGTACAAGTTCATTTATAAGTGCTAGATTCTGATCTGTTCTGTTCATTAAGTTATTTAAAAATAGCTCTAAAAAACTAGGCAAAATCTCTTTATATATCATAAACATCAGTTAACATTTTTTGATGAATCAATTAGTAAATGCTAACTTCTATCTTAAGGATGGAGACCACATAGAAATAAGGGCAAAAATATTGATGTAGAAATATGGGTAAAAAGGCCAGAGATATAGCTCAGCAGCAGAAGCACCTGCCTGGCAAGCACAAGGTCATGAATTCTAACTCCAGTTCCAAAAAAACATATTTAAAAAAGAAGAAGAAAGAAATACGGGTAAAGCCAGGCATGGTGATGCATTCCTATAATCCCAGCACTCAGGAGCCTGAGGCAGGAGGATTGTCGCAAGTTCGAGACCAGCCTGGGCTACAAAGTGAGCTCAAGGCCAGCCTGAACTGCAGAGCAAGACCCTGTCTCACACACACACACACACACACACACACACACACACACATGCACACGTACACAGCGAAAAGAAATATGGGTAAAATTAATGCTATGGACAGTGAGAGATTTAGGCCAGGAAGAGCATTCCTGATAGAATGAATATGAGCAATCTACAGGGGTTTGAAAATTATGATATATAATATAGTATGGTTGTAATTATGGTTTTCTAAAGAACAGGTAAAACTACAAAAAAAGGTAGTGGTGACTTTCTCTAAAAGATAGAAATATGGTTGCTTTTTAATTTAATTATCATTACTTTCTAACATAAGCATATATGCTACCTTTACCAGATTTGTTACTACCTCCTAAAATAAAAAATATAAATTCCTGATTTTCTATGGCTTTCGTGATGGTTTTATTACAAAATTTCACATTAATGTGATCCTTAACACATTAATAAGGGTCACAATAAGAAACATTATTTCTTTCTAACAGCTTGTTACATTTTTTAATATGAAATACTGTATTGATTTCTTAACATTTTTTAAACAGAGGATAAACTATAAGGAATGAAAAGAATTCGACCCAGGGCAAGGGATACATGAAAACTATTGGAATATTCAAAATTAGAGAAATGTGTTGAGAAAACATTTCATAGTAAATTGCTGTTATATTTGAGTAGTCAGCTATTTTCATAAGCATACAGATAGAGCAAGACTCAAACACATGTTCTGAAATGTCCACCATAGTTCTTACCTGAGTTTGAACTAATGAAGGCCTCTGTGTTCGCATATCCTGGATCAAACTAAAAACACTGAAGTTCTCAGGAATTATCTATCAAATAAAAGGGAAAAAAATCTTATTCCTTTTTATCCTTTGTTAACAAAGCATTGTCACTTTCTCATAATCTTGTACTTCTGTGACATCTGCTCTCCTAACGTGGAATAACAACAAAAGAAGAACGCATTATGAAAACAAATGTGACTTGCCGTCACTTGTATCATAATTTAGAGACTGGTGTTTTTCGTAGAAAAGACTGAAGAAAGTCTGGAGAATTGTTTCACATGGAGGTCATCAAATATCTGAAATTAAAGACATGAGAGACAAAGCTCAGCAGATAAGCAAGGATGAGAGTTTTGTGAAATAACAGAAATGGACAGATAGGTCCAAAGCCCATATTTTAAACTTTGTATTTTCCTAGTAGATGTTAAAAATGATTTATGGGCCAGGCATGGTGGTGCATGCCTGCAATCCCAGCATTCTGGGAGGATGAGGCAGGAGAACCACAAGTTTGAATCCAGTCTGGGCAACTTAGCAACTCAGCAAGACTCCATCTCAAAAAGTGAAAATAATGGGGATGTAGCTCAGTGTAAATGTCCTGGGGTTAACCCCCAGTATCACAGAATAATATAGATATGAGATACAGATATAGATATGGATATGGACAGATAGGTAGATAGAGACACAGCACATGATTGAGGTTGAGTCCATCTGCTAAGCAGTTTGGATAAAGGAAAAATAAGTATGTACTTTAGGACTGTAGCTCTTAAATTTTAGCACACATCAGAATCACGTGGAGACCTTGTTGGGCCACATCTACAGAATTTCTGGATCAGTCCATGGTATTGGGCCCCAAAATTTGTATTTCTCACAAGTCCTAGGTAATGCTGATGCTACTTGTCTGGGCACACTTTGCAGTGCTGGGGATCAAACTCAGGACCTCACACAAGGTAGGTGAGTGTTCTTTCACTGATCTATACCCCCAGCTTCTGGGACCATACTTTAAGAACCACCAACCTAGAAACTAATTTAATTATCTGATAGAGTAGGCCTATGAGTAAATTTTCTAGAAAAGGTTAATCTTGAAGATTCTTCTTCGGTCTGAAAGCAATGGAGTAAACAAATAGGAAGTACCTCCTGAGAGAGACTCACCCCATCTTTTAGCAACATCCATGTATAATCAATAGCACAAATAACACCAGTCCTTCCACAGCCAGCACTGAAATGAAAGAACACAGTAGATGTATGCTTAGAGAGAGTAGATCATTGACAGTAGCTGGAAATTTTCAGCATCAGATTTAAGGAAGCAACCTGGAGCCTATGAAGAAGGTTTTCAAACTCTACCATTTTCCAGAGCATGTTTGTCACACCACAGTGAACCTCAGGACAGGTCCACAGCAACATCTCACAGCAAGAATCACTAAAGCTATACTGTTCACAAGCAACATCAGGAAAACATGGATTTAACGCCAAAGTTGAACTTCTTGTACTTTGTTTCTGCTGTTGACCTTTTGCTTTCAATTACAGAGTATGACTGGACCTTTTTTTTGTTCTAAGCAGAAGGTTCACACACAGCACCTTACCTGCAGTGAATGCATATGGGAACACTGTCGTCCTCCTGGTAATCACGCATATCCCAGATGAGCTCAAGAATCGGCTCTATAGATGAAGGTACATCATGGTCTGGCCAGTTCTTATAATGAAACTGGTAGATAGTTCGAGTTTCCTATGAAAAATAGCCAGAATGAAAGGAGAGTTCAAGGTTAGGACTCTGATTCTACTAAAAGATAGTCTGAACCTGAGCTGGTGGTACACGCGTGTGTCCCAGCACTCTGGGAGGCTGAGCCAGGATGATCACAAGCTTGAACCCAGCCTGGGCAACTTAGTAAGACCCTGTCTCAAAATAAAAAATAAAAAGGGCTGGGGAAATAGCTCCCTGAAAAGGTCCTGAGTTCAGTCCCTAAAACAAAATCATCATCATCATCATCATCATCATCATCTGACTTAATCTATATCTTCTTTTGGGTAATTTATTCTCTTTTCTTCTCTATAGGTCCAGTTGACCAGGTGCCTCATGAAAAAGTGATTTGAGTCCAAACCAGATGGTCCCAAATAATGTGTCTTAAATGGGTCACAGACATGTTGATACACTAAATCTCTTTGTCTTTATAAAGGATAGATAAGGTTTAGGGCAGCCTGAGTGTGCAAGTTGCTTCCCAGGCTCTAACCACAGCTTAGCCTCTTTTTACTCCATGAATATCATCATTTTATATGTACTCCACGATGTGGGACAGATTGGGAAGCAGAGATTACACCAGAGATCTCTTTTAATATGAAGAGTTATTCAGGACATATTCCCCACTACTCCTCATATGCTTTTGCCCAGAACTACGTCACACACATAAATCTACCTGCCTGTTCTCCAGAGCTTTTTGAGGTTGTCATTCCTATCCTATACTTACACTGTTGAACTTGGCTTTTAGAGTCCTGATTATATAATCAGATTTCCTTTTTTCAGCATCCTGAGAAGAAGAAGATTAAAATATTAGCATTTTCTAAAGCAAGTTCTCTATAAAGTAGATCTTTGAGGCTTTGCTATGTCATGATGGGAACTGACATGTTACTTACACACGATATAGAGAAAGGGCCACACTGAAGCTGCATCTGTCCTGGCTCGGCCCAGTAGCGCTCACACTTTTTCTGTTGCACAAAGCAGAATATAGTGATTTCCCTTCATATAGTCTAGTCTCTTCTGGGAAATAGAACCCATTCCCTTATACAGAAGTTGATTCAGCTCTATGCCTTCCACTTTAGGTTAGGCACTTCCAAATGCCTTGGGCTTCAGCCCAAGCATCATAATCTGGAATCTCCCAAGCATGGAAAAGCAAATATTAAAGAATATAAGAACTGCAGAGTTTCTAGAGGTCTGAAAAGTTAGGAATAGGGTTTTTGATCTGTTTTTTAGTATTCCAAAAGAACTAAAAGAGAGCCAAGTGTGGTGGCACATGCCTGTAACCCCAGCACTCAGAAGGCTGAGGCAAGAGGATTACCATGTGTTTGAGGCCAGCCTGTGCAACATGGTGAAAACTTGTCTCAATTAAAAAGAAGAAAAAAAGACAAACAACAACAAAAAAGAACTAAAGGAGCATATATGTATACTAAAGCAGCTGTACAAGCCAAATGAAACACCAAGTTTCCTCGGTTTAAATCAAAATTTCCATCTCAGAATGGCAACGATAGTTTAGTACAGTGATGTCGAATAAAAATATGTCAGTCACATATGTAATTTAAAATTTTCTAAGAGCCATATTCAAAAATGAAAAAAAGACAAAGTTAATTTTAATAATGTATCAGCCCATCTGTCTACAAATCTCAACATTTAATTGACATACAATCATTCACAGATATTTGAATTGTTTTTAAAATTAATCTTCAAAATCCTGTATAGCTCATTTTATTTAGTATGCTAAATTTTCATTGGAAATATTTTCTTTTCATTTAGATTTAAATAAAAGTTACATTTGAAAAAGTTTTATTTGCCCAAGTGGTCCCAAATAAGCTGAAAGTTTTCCAATAACTGAATTAAATATGTTTTTAAATTTAAACTGATTAAAACATAATAAAATGATTGAGTTCCTCTGTCATACTAGCCATATTTTAAGTGCTTAATTAGCTACATGTGGCTAATGGATGCCATTTGGGACAGCATAAGATTAGAAGCTCTGAATAGCAACTAAAGATGTCTGATTAATGGAAATAAGAAAGGGAATTGTTACTTTGCAAAGTATACTTTATTTTTACTTTATTTTATTTATTCACCTTGGTTTTTTGAGACAGGTTCTTACTCTGTAATTCAGTCTGGACTTAAACTCACTATTTAGCAGAGGCTGGTCTCAAACTCGTGATGATCCTCCTGCCTTAGCCTACCAAGCGCTGGAATTACAAGTGTGCAGCCTCACACTCAGCCTGTTTTTACTTAAACACAGAGTCTCCAGGGGAAATAAGATCTTAGGGGATGAAAAAATCCTGAGTCATGTGGCATTCCCAAACTGAAAACTAGGAAGCTAGTGTGATTTTTTTTTAACATAGACACACTTAAGGTAAGTTCAGTTTTTTCCATTTTCTTCTTTACTTTTAGATCATCAGACACTAGAAAGTGACTCACCTTTCCCATTTCAAACTCCATACATGCCATAACAATGATCTGGGGGGATGAAATAGATAGAAATTGAAAACATCTTTAAAGTTAGAAAAACAGGTAAGGGCTGGGGATTTAGCTCAGTGGCCTAAGCACCTGCCTGGCAAATGTGAGGTTGTGAGTATGATCCCCGGTGCAGCAAAAAAAAAAAAAAAAAAAGAAAGACAGGTAATACATGGGCCCCAGGGTCAGAAAGTGCACATCATTTTTCTGCTTTGCTTCGTTTGCTTTTTAACCAGCAAAGACATCCTGATAACTTATATTCTTCCTTCTTTCTATCCCCACTTCCCTTTTATCTATTCAAATCAGTAAAGCCATGTTACTAAAAAAAGCCTGTCAGGGTGTGAACCTTCATTTCCTTGAACAAAAATGACATTGTCATTTTAATAAAAAATGCCTAAACCCTGAAATTCCAATGATCAATTAAAACAACAACAGCAACAATAACTGGATTTGGTAGACAGGGAACCCCATCACATCTTGACACTCTACCCCTGCCCTTTCCCCTAAGAACTAGAGAAGAAAGTAACAGAAGCAAGTCTGCGTTTACCAGAACACTGTATTCCCAAATCATCCTCCAAAAGTCCAGAAGAGTTGTAGGTAAAGGGCCCTGTGTAGCAATATAAGCCTTGGGTGCATACACTCCCTAAAGAGGAAAAGAAGTTACATTAAGTGACTGCAGAAAGGACACTCTTCTTCTCACCTAATCCTCTCCCCATTCCCTTCATTTGTTTTGTTTGTTTCTTGAGAAAGGATCTCACTATGTAGCTCAGGCTATCAAACTCAAACTCACTATGTAGGCCAGGGTGACCTAGAACTCACAGTGATCCTCCTGCCTCAACCTCCTGAGTGTTGGGATTACAGGTATGTGCCACCGTGCCCAGCCACATTCCCTTTTTTAAAGTTTCTAGAGAATTAGGAATACTTTTATTTCTTTTCAGCATACCTTAATGAAACTGGCATTGATGTAGCTAGAATCCTCATCAGAAGTTATCAGGGATAGCTCTACCCGGCTATGATCATCTATAACAAAACAAAGAAAGACCATGTAACTAAGAAGGCTGACAGCAGGCTAAATTAGAGCCTGACACTGTGAGTAGTAGGTATGGTGAAGTGTTGGACTCTTCTACAGTCATGAATAAATGCCATTTTCTAAGAGTATGAACACAAGCAGTGAGTAAAAAGATAAAAATGCTTTAAATCGAGAGGAGATACACATTTATAGAAAGAAATGGAACTTACAGGGCAAAATGTCCTTATATCTGTTTTTCTTTATATTCATGGGCTTCTGAGCCACAGTGGTAGGATAGGTTTTGTCTGCCTTGAACTTGGTGGATTGCTTTTTCAGCTTCTGTAACAAAATTTCAAGAAAAATTAATTTTCCTTTAAATAAAAGGAGGTAAGAAGCTATCTCTAGAAAGTTTTCCTTCTCCATTTGCCAAAAATTCCATTTCAACTATTTTAGCATCCTCTGGGGCCAATTTCATTAAGGACAGGGGATAAGGACAGCACAATTCAGTGACATTTGGAGAAGTGAAAAGATCATACTTAACTGCAACTGAGCCACAGATAGCTAAAACTGAAAGGTGAAATTGGTGAATATTTAAAAATACATATTTTCTGAAAGTAAGCTGTATGTTCTACCCAGTGGGAAAGTTACTGAAAATTAGGTTTACTTCCCTTATAGCTACTATTCAGGTCAATGATCAATGAGGAAATTATTAGGTTCCATTAGTCTTATTACTCCAGATCACTTTTTTTTTCTAAGTGGACATGCAGTCTAGTTGAATAAAATCTCTCTCTATAGTACACTTTGAAATATTTTGGTTCCTAAGCAGTCATTTTTTAATGTGATTCAAATTTCAAGCCCACCCCTTAACCAAATAATATTCTAAATAGCATCATATTCTGTTAGACAGACAGACAGACAGACAGACAGACAGAGAATATGAATCATCAAGACAGTGAAGTAACTCCTTAAAATTATTTCCATTTTCCAATACTATAGATCAAAACTTCAGGTCAGAGAAAATGATAGTTCTTTGATTCCTTGTTATGAATCAATCTTATCTCATTTATCATTCAAAGAAACTATTTCTCCTAGGTCTGCATTTTGTCAATCTGCAAAAGAAGGAGCGCTTTAACTTCCTTCTGAAATTTTCCCTTCCTTGTTTTTTATTAGTCTATATTGTCTTGGTTCTCCTCTTTCTATGACTTATCCTTCTCACTTCCTCCTGTTTCATCTTGCTTCTCTGTACTTTTTTTGTCTCCTAATTGAGAATTACCCAAAGTTCCAATGTTAAATTCTCAATTCTCTGCTCTTCTCTCACTATATATGTATTTGCTCAGAGATATATATATCCTTACAGCATACCCGCATTTGTTGATTTAACAGATTAAAATCAAATTGTATTTCCAATCTCTACTGGATAAGTCTCAAATTTCTTTATCAAAATTTTCTTACTATTTCAGTCTCAAATTCTCAACCATATCCTAGACAATTCCACATTAGCTGTTTTTTGTTTGTTTGTTTTGTTTTTTGTTTTGTTTTGTATTTTTGTTGTTTTGTTTTGTTTTGTTTTGTTTTTGAGATGAGGTCTTGCTAAGTACTTCAGGCTGGCCATGAACTCAGTATGTAGTTCACGCTGGCCTTGAACTCAGCGATTCTCTTGCCTCAGCCTCCTGAGTACTGAGATTACAGGCATGCACCACCATACCCAGCTGCTATATTAGTATTTTATTACTGCCGCAGACTTAGCACATTTAAAACTAAAATCGACACTGTCCCCCTTCTAATGTGAATGGCGCTTCTTCAGCCCAAACAACCATGCTATAGAAACTTGAGAGTCACTTTGGGTTCCCCCTTTCCACAGTTCCCAGGTCAGTTTCAGTTAGCAAGTTCAACTTACTCTTCCCATGCAGTGTCTGCAGTTGGCCTTCCTTCCCAGGTTTGCTACAGATACCTGAGCTTAGGCCCTTTCCTTTAGGCATGCTTGTACTGCCATCATTGCTCCTTAACTTATCTGCACACATTTTTTCTCCACTCAAATTCACTAAGCATAGTTATGCCTGATTAATTTAATTTATGCTTTTCTCATCTCTTCTGTGCTCAAAACAACTT
>RJWT010030209.1:0-14724 GCA_004365215.1 Cuniculus paca | reverse complement strand
AGGCCAAGGCGCTCTTCCACCTTGCTTTGTGGTTCAGACAATGGGAGGCCTGGGAGGGAAGCAGGGAGAGAGCACAGAGCGCCTCTCCAGGGCAGAGGATTTGGACTCTGTGCGCTGCTTCGCTGCCGTGAAAGCAATTTGCAGCAGCACAAAAGGGCTCATCGGAGAGAAGCCGGGAGCCCCAACAAGGGGCAGGAGGCTGGAAAGGAAGGAAGGAGCTGGCCTGGGAAGAGCAGAATAAACACAACCACAGCTTGAGCACAGCTGCCAAGGCTGGACTTGCATACACATGGCGGGAAGGACCCACGCGTGACGCCAGTGCCTCGCCCAGCCGGAGCACAGGGAAGCAAATCCCATACAGTCTCCTGATTGGTGAGCTGGATCTTCCAGAACGGACTCTGCATGGACTCAGGGACTCAAGGCAAATTGGGGCTAGGGAAATAACCCAGCCCCACAATCTTACGGTCAGGGATGCCAAGGTCTAGAGAGAGGAGCACTGTCCAAATTCTCAGTAAGTCAGGGACTAAGCAGCCTAGGTCACTGGAAGTCTAGAGAGAGTAAAGGACCCTGTCTCTACTAACCCTGTCCCTCACCAGGACAGCACGCCTCCACACATAATAGCCAAGGACACACAGTCAGCTGGGCAGTCTCCAAGGGACACTTGGTGAAGCTCTACAACCTGAAAGGCATGTGCCAGTCTTCCTCACCAACTCTGTCTCTGGCTGGATGGGGAAGGCTCCCGGTAGGTGCCGCACCCAGGGACCCCTCTCCTGCAGCTCTTGGGGTGGACTTGAACCTGCTCCACACCCATGTCTCTGTGAAAAGTTTGCTCCTCACACTGAGCTGGGATGGCATAAGAAGACCCCTTCCAGTGCTGTAATATGACCCGGAATATGGAAGACGCCCACCCATGCCTGGCATGTGAAGTTCCCTGATAGATGGGCATGCCTCCTCAATCACCTCTGGCCAGGATGTCACAGCGCTCAGAAGTGTCACCTCTGTTCTACTCCTCTCTGTCTTGTGACCCTACGCAAGCCCCTCCACTTCCCTGAGCTTCAGCTTCCTCATCTGCAAAACAGGAGTGATGACAGCTTTTCCTCTGAGATCCTCGAGTTCACAGGTCCTGCACAGAAGGTGTACTCTATGCCGAGTAGGGTGTCACCCACACTGGGGCTCTGCAGGGGCTTTTAGATGGAAGCTAGGGCCCACAGAAGAGGGTGTCATAATTCCCACAACTGCCATTCTCCTAGATGTCCCCTCAGAATCCCCCGAAAGGGCCCCGGCTGCCCCTCTCCGGCCCTTTGCTCTCTCATGTCTCCCCATCTGCTCTACGTAGGTCCAGGCTGAGCTCTGTCTGCAAAAATAGATTCTCCGTGTGGATGGAGATTGTCCCTGTACTCTCAGACTCCCACTGAAAACCTCATTCTCTTTCACCTGGTTGATGACAGGCACCAGGCCCCAGCCTTCCCTTCCCTCTGCCTTGCTGGGACAAGCAACAAGAGGCTCCTGCCGGCGACATGCCGAGAAGCAGCACTTCCTCCCCAGCTGCGTGATGTTAACAGCAGAGTTTCTATTTTCTGGGCTGACAACCTTTTTCTCCCTCCTTTCTTTTAAATGAGGGCACTTCTTGTTCATTCTTATGGTGGATCTGCTAAAAGAGATGAATCTAGAAAAGTCATGAACTCCCGGAAAGATATCGGTCTTTAAAAAGAATTCATTTGCAGCATGAAATCCACCAAGCGTGCATGTGTAAACCACAGGGTCATTACAGCATGGGCTGAATTGTTCTGCTTGAAATTGGACAGGAGATCTGTCTGTACAGAGGTGACCTGCTGCCATTTCCAATGGTGACACTGAAGGGGTAGTCAAGGTCTGGCTAGGCTCTCTGTCCCTCCTTCACCCTGGATGGCGGTCAGATAAATTCTACCTGCAACCTCCCACCTGTATGGGGAGAGGCTGAGGAAGGCCTCAGTTCTAGATGTTTCCCCCTAGCTACCCATTTTCTTGAGCCCAGATCCTTTCTCTTGTCAACACTGACCCTAACAGGGTGACTGATCTTCACCTAGCACTGGCATCTTCCTGCCAGGCAGAGCTGGTCTGGCAAGGGGGGCTCTGTGACAATAGTCAGAGAGGTGGGGTAGAAGGGAGGTCAGCCAGGGAATCACCACATACAGGTGAGATGGGTACATTCTGTCCCCTGAAACCAGTGCAGGAAACTGAATGGGGCTAGAGAAGTTTCTGTTCCACCAGAAAGTCAAAGGGAAAGCACATTTGTTTCTGTGACACATTAGTGTTTCCAGGAGATCATGAGACTGTTTACGCTCTGGAAAACCATGAAGGGAAAATTCCACCTGCTGAAGACAGCTACCTCCTCCCCTAGAGAGCAGAGAAACAATAAGCTCTTGTCCCCAGCCTATGGCTGCCTGAAACTCTACAATTGCAGATTTACTCCTATGGCTTGAGGCTTTGTCTTTTGTTCAAATGCAGACAACTTCACAGAAGTCATGTCTTCCACATAGACGTTTTCATTAATTCAACAAATATTTATTGAGTTCTTCCTCTAAATCAGACAATACCTGGAGTCTAGAAACAGAAAAGATTAATTAAGACTTGTCCAGGACCAAACCTTCAAGGAACTGGCAGTTTCAAGGCAGTAGGCAGAGGGTGCAGCAAGGAAAGCGGATTCTATTATGCTACAGAATGGCAGTGGGATGAGGGGCTGTAGGACCCCAGCAGAGGTGATGCACTTCATAGCTGCAGAAAGTGAAGGCTGAATCTGACAGCAGAGCGAGGGGGAGGGCACAGCAGGGAGAAATGGATAAAATCATGAAGCCACATTGTTAGGAGAGGGAGCTGACTGTGCATCAGTATAGCTTGACCAGAGTCTGGACCCTTAGATAGACCCACCCTCTGTGCTTGTGGGTGGACCCACCTTTGCAGTTCTGGATTAGTTGAACTAGCAAAATCCTAGTTTTCTTTAAACAGATTTGTTGTCACTTTCACCTGAAAAGTTTCTAACAGCCCAGAGCATTTCTAAAATTCCCAATGTGATAAAACCGGAAAAGGAGTAGGCAGCAAGGTGGGTGGGGGTGGTGAAATTCCTTGGTTTTGATTCCCATTCCATTCCATTCCATTCACAGTTCTTGAGAGCCCAGAGAGATCTTCCCCCTAAAATCCTCCCTCCCCCTCCCTCCCACCTGGTACCCAGAAAGCAAGTGAGTCCTGGAAGGCAGACAAGTGTCAGGAGCCCTAGATTCTGTCCCAGTCCTCCCGAGGCCTGATTGTGGGGCCCAGGCTAAGGCACACCCACTCTTTGGGGCTAGACCCACCAGCCTGTAAGCTGTAAACTCTCCAAGGGCAGAGACAGTGTCTAACGCTTTCCCACCTGGCAGGGACAGGTGTCGAGGGCTTTCGGTGACAACCTATGCAGGAGCTGCACCTTCCTGCTCTGATCTCTCAGGATCCAGCCATGTGTGGTGTTGACAGGGACAGCTGCAGTTCCATTTGTCCATCCTGAGGGCCCCAAGCTGGGGCCCCAGGAAGTGACTTCACCTGTGGACTGGCAGAGGCCTTAGCCACACCTGACCTCTCTCTCGGATGAAGATCTCTGAGATACAGTTAGACTACAGGATAAGAAAAATTCCCCAACTGCAGTAGACCCAGGCAGCCATGCTCTGGGACTCTGTCCTCAGTCTACTCATTCTAGGCAATGATGAGGGGCCTTGCCCAGGACAGGATTCAAAGGGTGACAGAAATCAGTGTGGTGAGCCCAGGTTGATACCTTATCTACAGCAGAGTCACAGCTCTGCCCATCTGTGTGGCACGGGTACATCTCCAAGCACATGGATGGGGAGAGCATGTGTCTATATTCACAGGCAGAAGCAGAAACAGTAGGGCGGGTGAGACCCAGCTTCTTCTGTGGGAATAGGGGTAGCCCAGGGGGCTCAGGAGGCAGGTTAGGGTTGGGGTTCTGAGCTGGTGATCCCAGGCCCAACTCCAGCCTTGGGGACCTCTCTTAAAGGCATGCAAAGAGCAGAGTGCAAGAGCCTGGAGTTGGCACACTGGCCTTGGGAGGGTTACAAGGCCAGGAAGAGTCACCCATCACTTATCCCTTCCTGTGTTCACCTCCACATGTCACCACCAAGGAGCTGAAAGCTGTGAGTGGCAAGGGTGACAATAAACATGGCATCACACAAAAGTGTACAAGGGCCCAACTATAATGAGGGCCATGAAGGAAAGCCAGTTACAGATGATTAACAGCAAGGCCAAAACGGTAATTGAATATATATATATATATATATATATATATATATATATATATATATCCTCACAACAGCCCAGCAAATAGAAACTATCAGAGGAAGCTGAGGTTCATTCTAGAAGCCCCCTCCATGGTTAGTCAAAGAAAGGAACTGAATCCAGGCTGAAATGAAACTAGAGTGCTGTGTTTCCATGACGATGTGCATTAACTGGTTGTCCTGAGAACCTTCATGGATGCTGTTAGAGATAGTGTGGGCCAGAGGACCCAAGTGGCCTCCCCAGCTGGGTGATAGGGGGTGGGGAGATAAGGCAAGAACAAATCGAAAAAGAGGTAGACTAGGCAGTGATGGCAAAGGGTGTGTCCAGAGAGCCAGGTCTTCCACTCCACCCCAATCCCTATTTAAATATAGGATAATTGAGACTGTGGGGGTAGTGATTTCCCCAGACAGTTCCTCATCAGGGACAGAGCTGGTGCCAGCAGCAGGGTTTCCTCCCTGTCCAGTGCACCCTCCTAAGGGTAGACCCGCATCCCAGTGAGTGGCAATGAGCTCCCAAACTGGAGGGCTGGCTGGGAGCCCATCTCTGTGCTGGGCACCCCTTGTCCACCTACTCTTGTGGCTTTAACAGCCCTCAGAAAGAGTGTTATTCTCCGGTGAAGACACCTGGATGACTGGAGGCTGGGTACAGGTGACAGGTGGACATAAGGTCATCAGCACAGAGGGGACAGCAGAGATGTAACTCAAGGTCCAGGGCAAGGCTATGAGGCCAGGATGTTAGGAGATTAGGTGCAGTACAGATCTGACCCCGTCCATCCTCACACAGTCTCCAGCCACGGACATTACCCACTCTATCATGCAGATGAGGAGCCTGAGGTGCCTGACATCTGAATCTCACACCTGAGGTTGCACAACTTGGATCACCCACATTCCAGGCTTGCTGGGTTCTTGCCTGGGCCTGGGCTTTCTTTCAGGTGCAAGGGGCATGTGTGAACTCAGTCCTTACAGCCACTGAATGAGGGAGGGACTGTTTTTTCTTTCCAGATGAGGAAACACAAGCACACAGAAGTTACTCAACCTGCCCAAGCTCTCAGAACTTGTCAGTACACAGCAAGAATTGACTCCACTTCATCTGACACCAGAGCCCAAGTTCCAGCCCCTGGTTACATCTGCTCCTTGGCTGGTAAGTGATAGGGCAGGGTCCAAAGGCCCATAAATCTGACTCTGGAGAATACACCCTTTCCACCGCCAGAGCCCAGGGAGGGAGGAAAAGCCCAGGCCTGGCACCAGCCAGAGCTGGATGGCTGTAATGGCTTCATCTTCAGGCCTAGCCTTGACCTCTGAGGAGGGAGGTTTCCCCCAGTCATGGTCCTCAGACCTTATGAACAAGGTCAGACCTGACCCTGCTACAGTAGCTCTAGATACTTGCATGCAGCGATGGTGGCAAGGTTGGTCAAGCCTCAGGCTGCTCCGGGGGCCTTGTTACCAGAGTCCCCAGACTCATCTCAGAGCAAAGAGTCAGACTCTCTTTGGAGGAGCTCAGGAATCAGCATGTTAGAAAAAAACCCACAAGTGATTCTGAAACATCTGTCAGAGCGATGCTGTCCTCTGGGAACCTGTCTAGGGGGAACTTGGTGAATCTGAGGGGTCAGGCACTACAGGTGACCGCCTCTCAGGGACCATACCCCAGGGGGACTTTTTCAGCCTGCTTTACAGTTGAAGGCTTCTCCCTTTCTCTCTGTCTCTGTGTCTCTCTCTCCCTCTGCGGGGGGCCCATGGTGAGACATGCTCTACCTCATAGCTCAAGAGACAGCCTTTGTCCCTCTGTCCTGGCCGTTTCCCTATGACAATTTGAATTTCAAGAAGACTGGATGGCCTGGAAGGGGAGCTACTGCTGGGAACAAGAAGCTGTCTCTCCGGGTCAGCCTGAGCCAAAGTGAAGGGACATTCAGGAGAAGCTCTGGGACTCCATGGAGGAAGGAGCTGTGTGCACTGCACCTTGATTTGACAGTCACAGGAGGTCAGGGACACATGTCTCTGGGCAAGACCCCTTAGCCATTGTCCAGCCTCTGCCTGCCTCTGCCTTAAAGAGGCAGTAAGTGCCCATGTGAACTAAGCAGATGGAGGCCTCAGAAGCCAGATCTTTCTGACCTGGTGGTCTTCTGTGTCCTGCCCTTCTTTCTCCCCCACAGTGAGGAGGCCATCACTATCCACCTGAAGGCTCCTCACTCTGCCAGTTCAATCAAACACTTAGAAGGTTCCGCTCCTTACAGCCTCTCACTTGGAGGGAAATGGAGGAGGAGCCAGGGAAGAGCCAGAAAACGTGGAGCCACCCACTCAGCAACCCTGGGACCTGCTAAGTCACCCACCAGGGCTTTCAATCTTTGCATAGCAAACTTCAAAGGACTGTTGATGAGACTCTGTGTGTGTGTGTGTGTGTGTGTGTGTGTGTGTGTGTGTGTGTGTGTGAAGGAAGAAAGGTGTGAGATCTTTCGTCAGCTGTAATAGGGGTCACAGCCAACATTCCTTTAATAAAAGAAATAAAAGATCAGCTACCAGGAAAAAAAATCATAGCACATTTATTTAATCAAAGTTCCTTGTAACAGGAGAACCTTCAGAAATAAAGACAAAAACACCCAGGGAAAACTGTTTGTGTGCTTAGGTTTGATGAAGCATGGACAACTGTGCAGAATGGACAATGGTCTGATCCAGTGGTCACAGACCAAGGGGTCTCCCAGAAAGCCCTGTCTGCTGAGACTCCCCTATGCCCTTCTGTACTGCAGGGCAGGACCCCTCTGCAATGAGGGGATCCCAGGGAAAGGGAAGGAGAACCCTTTCTAGGTTGTGTGGCTGGCTTTGGGGTGAAGGAGTTTCTATGACCTGCCTTGGGCTAGAGGAATTGCAGTATCTATGAGGTGCTTCGGGGGAGAAAGATGAGCAGGACACAGGAGGCCAGAAGGTCAGAAAGATCTGGCTTCTGAGGCCTCCATCTGCTTAGCTCACATTGGCGCTCAGCATGCAATGGTGCCATACCTTGGGGTACCGTCCTCAGTGAGGGGTGCACATGCTATGTACGCTACTTGTACATGCATTATGGTTAGGCTTGGAGGAAAGGGATGACCTAGCAGTTGGGGCCATGTCACTCCTGGGGATTCTCAGCACAGCATAGTCCTCCTGGCTGTGTTCATGTGACGTAAGGGGCAATTTTTTTCTAACCTTGGAGTAAAGCTGGCATGTGGGAAGATGTCCCCACTGTAACTCCGTTTCCCTTGGGGACACATAACTGTGAGCCACAGAGCAGCACAGGCCATCTTGCTGGCTAACACTTTTACTCCAGGATCAGGAGAAAAGTTCTGTGTTTTGTATTGAATTCAGCACGGGTAATCATCGGTTAATGTGCACAGATTTGAAATATCAAATGGGAAAGCTCTGAGAAGTAGGACAGTCAGCCTATGGCTGACTGCTTCAGCCTCTGTCTCCAGAAGCCCCAAGGACACAAAAGCCTCCATAATAGGAGGTGTGCTCTGTGGGCTTATTCCAGGAGTCAGTGAAGGAGCCGTGGCAGGGCTGTGACCAGCTCTCATGCAGGTTTTAGCAAATGTCTTTACAGAGGGACTGAGGTGAGGAACAAGAGGCCTGTGAGAGGAAGTGTGATCAGCACCTTGTAGCAGGTGAACCAAGAAGGGACTGGAAAGATGCATTCAAAAAACTTCTTGGGGGATTATGACCCTTACTCCTGATAGGTCACCTCCATTGGATTGAGCAATATGTAATCGATTAGTAAAGAAACCTCCTAGGTGAGTCTGGGTGGGTCATGGAGGCATGACCTTGAATACTATATCTGGTCCCTAGCCCTTTTCCTCTCTAGTCTGATCCCCTGCTCTGCTTCCTGGCCATCATGAAGTGAGTAACTTTGCTCTGGTAAGCGCATCTACAATGATGTTCCTGCTTTGGAGCCAGCTGACCATGAACTGAATACTCCGTGACCATGAGTCAAATTAAACATTTTCTTCTTTAAATTGTAGATGTCAGGTATTGCATCCTAGCATTGAAAAGTGACAAATCCAGGGATGGAGGAGGCTGGTATGATTGGATTTCAGTCTTTGATGCTCATCTGAGTGGTTCCAGAATCACAAGAAGCCAAGTATTCATTCTGCAGAGAAGGGAAAATAGGGGCGAGGCCCTTGTTATTATACTCCACCAGTATTTCACTCAACCAGGAAAACTGTATGAATGAAACAGGGGAAAACACTGTCCAATTTGTTCTGAGACCAGTATTAACCTAACACCAAAGGAAGATAAAGTTATAAGGAAAACTACAGAATAACATCATTTATTATATAGATCCAAAATGCCTCATAAAATACTAATAAACTCAGTATAAATAGGATTGTAAGCCATGACCAAATGGGATTTATCCCAAAATTTAAAATTAGCTTAATATATGAAAATCAATCAGGTGAAACACCATATCAATAAAGGACAGAAACCACAGATCATTCTCATAGTAGCACAAAAAGCATTTGACAAAGTCTAACACCCCTTCCCAATTAAAAAAAAAAATAAGAAACAAGGAATGGAAAGCAATTTCCTTGATTTAACAAAGGTAACCTATGAAAAAGTCTCAGTTAATATCACATGGAATGGTAAAAATTGGGATATTTTCCCTCAAGTTCAGGGACAAGATTGAGATATTAGCTCTTGCTACTTTTAGTCGACATCACACTGAAGGCTCTAGCCAGGACAACGAGACCAGAGAAAAAAACAAAAGACATGCAGATAGGAAAAGAAAAAATAAAACTATCTCCACTCGCAGATGGCATGACCATGTACATAGAAAATCCTAAGGGACCCATATAAAAACCTACTAGATTGAATAAAGTTCAGGAAAGTTGCAGAATACAAGATCTATAGACAAGTATCCAGTACATTTCTATACATTAGCAATGGGCAATCCGAAATGAAATTAAGAAAACAATTCTATCTATAATCGAACTTCACCAAAATTAAAACATTCTTGTGCTTCAGAGGACACCATCATGAAAGTGAAAAACAATGTACAGAATTGGAAAAGACTGTGTAAATCCTAAAGCTGATTTTAAAAAGTTCTATCTAGAGTGCATAAAAAAGTCTTACAATGCAACAATAAAAAGATAAACAACCCAATTTTAAAATAGGCAAAGGATTTGACTAGATATTTTTCCCCAGAAAAAATACAAATAGCCCATAAACCCTTGAAAAGCTGCTTAACATCGTTAGTCCTTAGTGAAATGCATATTGAAACCACAGTGAGATACCACTTCATAACATCTAGGATGGCTAGAAGCAAAAAACATAGGCAATACCAACTGTTGGTGAGTATGCAGAGAAGCTGGAACCCTGCTGGTGAGAAGATAAAATATTGACGTCACTGTGGAAACGGTTTGGGGGAGCCTCAAAATTTTAAACATGCAATTGACACAAAACCCCACAATTCCATTTCTGCGTGGACTCCCAGGAGAAACTGAAATTTCCCTTCCATTTGGGTTGCAGAACCCACATCGCTGGCCGGGTTGGAGGGGAGGGAAGAGAACCTGAGAAACAAGACTGGGACAGTTATTCTGCTGTGGGACTCAGGATACTAGAAAAAGAATTTTTCATGAAGTTGTGACTTTTATGTCCTTGGAATGTCTTCTAGTTTTTGTGTCCATTTTCCATGTTTCTGTGTGTGTGCGCGTGTGTAGCTGCCTCCTTGTTCGTGTGAGTAGCTGACTGTGTGCATAAGAAGCCGTTACGTGCAATGCTACATCTGCGTTAAAACAACAACCGTCTCAGAGCTCAGTAACTCGGAAGGAACATCTAGGATAAATGTGCAGCTGACATTTTATTCCAATTAGAAGCTGTAGAGGCTCCCTACAGCCCGTGGCCCTAGCTACTTCAAGGAGGGGCAAGCTCCCTGGCTGAGCTAGAAGAACCCTGCCTTGGTGGGGCTGAAGGCAAGCACCTGAACACTGCAATCCCTGGAGAGCCCAGGGCACAGGCCCACAGCTCAGAGCTGTCACCTACTGGCCTGGCAGATGTGATCCCTGACTACACTTCCTGCCTGGCCCAGCAAGAGTGCAGGGAGGCACCCTCACTCCAGGGGCTATACTTGTCAGGTTCACACCATCTGTCCCCCGACCACTCTGCGCCTTAGAGACCTGGGAAGGGCCAGCCCACAGACGTGGGGTTGGCTGTCCAATCCATGTTGCGCTGCTATAGAAGCGCTGAGCCTGAGTCATTTAGAAGGAACAGAGATATGTTTCTTACAGTTCTGGAGGCTGGAAGCCCAAGGCCAGGGGCCCTGCAGGTGGAAAGAGCCTCCTTGCTGTTATCCTCTAGTAGAGGAAAGAGGGGCAAGAAAGCATTGCAAAGGAGAGAGAAGGGGGTAAACTCAAAGCATGCTAGGGACTGAACCCAGGATCTTTGAGCATCCTCAGATATTTTAATTTTTTTTTTTGAGATAGGGCCTTGCCAAGGCATTAAATTGTCTAGGTGGGGCTCAAACTTTCTATCTTCCTGTCTCAGTCTCCCAGAGTGCTAGGATTACAGAAATGTGCCACGCACCACACCTGACCAAACATATCTTTGATCAGGAACCCGCTCCTATGACAGCAATATTAACCCACTCATGACAGCAGAGCCCTGTGACTTAGTCACTTCTTAAAAGTTCCACTTGTCTATAATTTTGCCTTGGGAATTAGGTTTTCAAAACCTATGAACTTCGGGAGACATAGTCAAGCCATGCATTGGCCAGCTCTAAGGAGCGGTCAAAGCCAAGACCACAGGCAGAACTGGGCTGGAGTGCAGGGTTCACTACTCACCTGCGCGGGATGTGGGAGACGTTGCTGCACCTGCTGAGCCTCATTTGATAGTGAATGCCGACCCCAGTGAGACCCCCGAGGTGGCTGCCACAGTCAGTGCCCTGTCACTGTGAATCCCCCTCTGTGGCATCTACCAGCCGCACTCATTGTCTATACACACAACAGACATTTGCTCCTGGTTCTTTGTTTACATTTCCTTCTGATTGATCTACTAGCATGACCTTTTGCCTGCAGCATCTTATTACATTAATTATAGTCACCAGTAGTCAATGAAGTTGTGACTGTAATCTCCACTAATACAAATGCTGCTAGGCAGATACAAGTAACTTCGGCTCTTGTTAGCATGATAAAAAGTAGGGAAATGTAATCTGTCGCCTGTCTGTGCCAGCTGAGAACGTCCTTCACGTCCTGGGCTGGGGTGAGCCCTTCTGCTCCTCTCCATGCATGAGCCTTCCATGCTCCTATCACAATGCTCATCAGGGTCCTGCAGCCCCTCCCAGAAGATCACATTGCTCCACATTTGCACCAATTGCTCCTACTTTGCCACTGCCACTACGTAGGAGTCCGGTTCATTGTGCACCTGTATCAGGCCCAGGGAAGGCTCTGAAAACCTCACCTAGCCACACATCAGCTCCAATCCACTTTCACAACGCGCAGATGGACAGCAAAGGAAAACAGAAGCCGGGATTCATGGTGAGGCTCAGGAGAGCAGTCCTGGGCAGATGGAGTCTCCGTTGTGTGCATCTCACTGGTACTGCAGCAGAGAGACCCTGAAAGGACCCCACTCTAGGTTTTAGACCCTGGAGGCACAGGACTCACTGGAATGAACCACTGCAGATACCCTGAAAGGACAAGAATGGAGCCCAGGAGATTCCAAGGACTTCTTCCTCATCTCAGGTAGCTGCATAACAGCGCATTGACTCCGAGAACAGCCCTTGAGAAGGGGGAAAAACTGCTCCATCAAGGCCAGTGGGGACTTGTCTCACACTGCCAAGTATCAAGAATTCAAGCCAGACTTGGGTATGGTGATGCACACCTGCAATCCCAGCTACTCAGGAAGTGGAGACAGGAGGATCACAAGCTTGAGCCCTACCCATGCAACTTGATGAGACTCTATCTCTAAATAAAAATTTAGAAATGGTCAGGATTACAGATCAGTGGTAGAGTATTTGCCTAGTATACTTGAGGCCCCGAGTTCACACACACACACACACACACACACACCACACACCAAAAAAACTACTTGAAAAAGAACTAAAGCTGGGTCTGGGGTGCATTAAGTGCCTTGCCAACCTTAACCCCATCAGAGAAGTGCCATTCTCACCCCTGTTTTATAGACGTGAAAATTAGGGACAGCACTGTTGAGTATCTTGACTAAAAGTCTACAAATGTGGAGTGGCAAGTCAGTCTGTGACCTCAGGTCTTTCTGATTCTAGAACTCCTATTTTTTACCCATATATGGCACCAGAACTCTCGCTCCATCTCTCCTTTCTTCATCTTCGTCCCAACTCTTTGCACCCAGTCCGGCATGCCCAATTCCCTTTGGAGAAGCAGCCTAGGATCTGAGGTTCTATGTCACATGCGGGGACGCCCTCACATTATGGGGAAGAATTCTGAGGTCTCTAGACATAGCCCACCTTGGGCTCCAGAGCTACTTGGCTGGGAAATGCGACACACTGGCTTCTCTTTCTCTCCTTCTCGCAGCTCAGATGTGGAACTGTCCCTGTGCTCAGCATCACATCACTGCAGATGTGTGAGCAATGAGAACTCTGTTTTCTGGCTCACTGTCACACAACGTGCCAAGGAGCATCTTCTGGACCTCACACGATCCTCACAGCACCCCAGGAAGTAGGACTTACTGTGCTCCTTGAATGGGAAAACTGAGACTCAAAGTATCACAGCATTTTGGAACTAAAGATCAACTTCTTCACTTTACAGATAAAGAAACTGAGGCCCAGGAAAGGCAATAGATGTCCCCAGTGTCCCCAGAAAATGAACAGCTAAGCCAGCCCCGAATCATACAAGATCTTTTCTTTTCTTTCTCTCTTTCTTTTTTCTTTCTTTCTTTCTTTCTTTCTTTCTTTCTTTCTTTCTTTCTTTTTTTTTTTGTGGGTGGAGCTTCCACATGAGTCTCCTGTAAATATGCTTCAGAAAAGTCAAGTATCTGGGGTAGACATGGCTAGACTCAAGCTCAGAGCTCCGGGGCAACCACTGACTCAGGCTGCGACCTTGTACAACTGCTTCTTTGCCTCTTCAGGCATTAGTTTTCTCATCTGTAAAATGTCCTTTCAGAGGACCAGTTTCACTCCCTAAACTCTGGATTTACACAGCACATCTCATCCCCCCAGGGCAGTCAAGGCTGGACATGGTCTCCTGAACTCGCAGCTTGGCAGCAGCTGCCCCACCTCCACAGTTTAATTTCTCCTGCTGGAAACAGGATCCTGAATAGGTCAATTTGTAGAAGTCACTGTTTCCTGAGGCTCCTCACAGCACAAGCAGCAGGTGGCTGCTCCGAGTGCTTCAGAATGAGCCCGGGAGCCAGCTGGGACAAATTCATCCTCTGAGGCGACATCTGCTGGAAGGCAGCATTGAATTATGTCACATTATAACAGCATTTCACCCTGTCCCTGTGACCTTTACTTAACCAAGTGCAAATCTCCCTGGAGACCTACTCCCTGTCTGGGGACTTCTCCTGGCAGGAGGCTTCTTGGGCCACACCAAGCACACGGCACTACAGAGGGGCCTGGGGATGAATGGCAGAGTGATGGGCTCTGGTCCAGGTGGGGA
Source organism: Cuniculus paca (assembly GCA_004365215.1). Lineage (NCBI taxonomy): Eukaryota > Metazoa > Chordata > Mammalia > Rodentia > Cuniculidae > Cuniculus > Cuniculus paca. The sequence continues at coordinate 839 of RJWT010030209.1, read as the reverse complement.
AGCAGGGACAGACTTGCAGACAAGAGAGAAGTCAGGGTAGGGAAGGTCACACCCAAGGGATGGCTTCAAATGGCCTGTCACCCAGCATGGGTGTCCCTGGAGATTTGTGCCATCATCCAGTCACTTTTTCTCTCAGTAAGCATTTCCTGGCCATCGATGTGCTGGGGAATCATGCCAGGTAAAGGGGACCCAGAGGTGGTGAGGAGCTTGCACAAAGGACAGACTCCCTCACAATCCCCTGATTGAGACAGAAGTTCTGTCCCAAAGGGGGCAACAATAGACATGAAAGAAAAGGAGGAAGGCGTCTGTCTGTCCCGTGTCCTCAGTTCTACCCAGGAACAAGGACCAGAGGGGTCCAAAAGAGACCAAGAAGAGGCCAGAGGCTGGGGTGAGAAGAGCAGGCAGGGACCTGCAGGGGATAGTACCAGAGAGCAGGGAGCGTTGCAGGTGGGTGAGGAAGGTGGCCAGGATCAGCAGGGGAGAGCCTGGTCGGCAAAGCCAGAGGCCAGGGAGTGCTCTGCCCCCAGGTCTCTGCAGGCAGAGGTCATTAAGAGGAAACACACAGCCCAGGAGAGCCACGATGTTCACTCTGAAATGAGCAGAGAGTGATGTTTCTGGTAAGCTCTGTCTCCCATCTCACAGGAGAGGCGCAGTTCCCAGTTTCCAACATCATCTGTCAGACTGTTCTCTGCCCAAGAGATCAAAGCAGGCAAGGCTGCATCCAGCAGTGCTCAGTGCAGGCCTGCTGTGTACTCGCCCTGTGCCTGGAGAGGAGACTCATGGTGGTGCCCACTAGGGGCTGACCCTGGCAGGAGTGGGGCTTGGAGGGCAGCCTGGTT
>RJWT010030208.1:0-14713 GCA_004365215.1 Cuniculus paca | reverse complement strand
CTATCACCTCAGCCTCTGCTTCCTCACTCATCTCTCTGACTCAGATGTACCTTTCCCTCTGATTCTTTCATATGCTACTTCCATTCCAGTATTTCCAAAAGATCTATTACCCCAAGTCACTATCCTGCCCAGTGAAACATAGCCATTTCTCCTTAGTTACTGCCTCGAAACTCTACCAAATCTTGTTTTCTGTTGTTTTCCTCCAAAATTTCATCTCTAGCTGGATTAGAGAAAAAGGACCTATCCTTCTTCTCTGCCTTGTGCAAAGTCTTCTCATCTGGAAACACAAAAGAGCCAAATGTCGGTTGCAGAGGCCAAACTGATGCTGTATTTACTATGGTTTTGGGAGAAATGAAGTACCATCATGGCACTGGTGAAACCAGGCACTTTGAGGACCTATTAGATCTTCCTTTTCATCTCCAAAAATTTTTTAGAACTTTATATTAAAGAGAATAAAATGAAGGAAAATAAAACAGAATAAAGCCAATCAAAAGAAAACAGCGTGATTTCAAAACAAGATAATAGGAAATCAACAATGACTACCATAATGCCTCTTGTTGTCTTCAAAATAACTGCCCACACCATCAGACACAGTAAAAATCAAACAGAACAGAACAGAATAGAACCAATAAAAATAAAACAATGAACACAATACAGGACTTCAAAACAAGATAATAGTAAATCCAAAACTGCTACCATAATATATCTTGTTATCTTTGAAATAGCTGCCCATGCCTTCAGATACAATAAAATCAAACACGACAAGACAAAATAAAACCAAACAAAACAAAACAATGAAAACAATACCGGACTTTAAAACAAGATAATAGAGAATTAACAATGGCTACCACCTTCAGAAGGAGATCCCCCATAGATGCTATACTGTGTATTGTTATCCTCTAAATAGATGATCAGATTACTGGCTTTAGGCCTGCAAAGTCAATGAAACACTAAACACTGCAAGCATTAAATTGTATTTTACTTTAATAGCTATCATCTCAGCTGTGTTTCACTGGATCAGCCGGTCGCTTAATGGAGGGGCAGGGCCTTGGCTCTTCTTGTCTCCTAGCCCAAGCACCAGAAGGGGTTGGCATTTGGTTGTCCTCCCTGCAGGCCATGCATGGTGCCGACTCACAGGAAGTGGTTGGCTTCTTGTTCTCCTCCCTGCAGCCTGCGAATGGTGCCAACTCACAGGAAGGGGCTGGCATCTGGTTCTCCTCCCTGTGGCCCACAAATCTCTTCTCCACAATTTAAGCTTTTCATCTTTCCAGAAGCTCTTGGTAAGCACTATAAGGCTTGGTGTTGTTTCCTCTCTGTCTCAGCTGCAAAGAAGGAAACTCTAACTAACACACACTAAGTACAGGCTTACCAACCACCCAGTGTCCTTCCTAAATGAATTCATTTAGATGAAACTTACCTCTCCAGTCAGCCTGAAGACATTTTTAAAGATTAAGGACCAGATCTTCTGTGTCTTTTGCTTTTACCACATCACTGTGCACAAAGCTAGGTATGCTGCAAGTGCTCAATAAACATCATCAACTGTTGATCTGGAAGCAGTACCCTTGGCTCTTGAAAGAGACCCTGAAGGCCATGAACAGACAACATCCTATGCTGATCCTCCTAGAGAGACAAGCAACTCCAAGGAGAAATTGCCCTTCCAGGAACCATCTCATCTCTCCTTTTACTGCCATATACTTCTCTGGGTTTTCTGCTTTCAACCTTGAGAACTGACCAATACGGACTTAAGATAACCAGTCTTTCTAGAATTCTGCATCAGCACTTAACCATAAGTGGAAATATTCCAAGAAATTTACTTCTTTTTCCTCTCATATTTTCCCTGTCCCAAAGTGGACTAAATTGAGGTACCCTAGCCACTTAAGGACTGCAAAGATTTATTGTCCTATAAAACTCCATCACTTTACCAACACACAATGTTTCATAGGTTCCCAGTCACTCTGACTCATGTGATGGCAAGGAAATGACTTGGAAGTCATATCTGGTGGCCCTGGCTCTTCATGGAACTTAGGCTAACACAGAGAAGGAGCCAGGTTCTCTAGCAGCATTGGAAGACTCAGTACATGTCATTCTTCAATCTGAAATTTGTGCAGGTGACCCACACCCTGCAGGGCTCTTCCAGATGCCTTCAGCTGTCCCAGGGCCTTACTGGACATTCCCAATTGGCTTCTATTGAAAACATGGAGGGAAATGAGAAAAAAATTAAAAAAAAAAAAAACACTCCTTGCACCCCCAACACAATAGTCCTTTGTTTTGCAGTCTTTCTGCAGGAACATGGCAATTATGGGAGCCGATTTGTCCCTGCATCCCAGTGTTGCATGGTGAAATGTAGAGACATGATTAGAATACCAAGGTCAATGAAACCAATTATTTCAAATTAAGCCCATATTCCACTGTGGCACCATAAAACGCCTTCTCTCTTTCTCTATATATATGTATATATTTTTGTTTGTTTGTTGTTTGTTTGTTTGGAGTTTTTTTTTGTTTTATTTTGTTTTGGTTTTTTTTGTCTCTCTTAGAGCAGCATAACAGATGCATTAGGAAAAATTAGATATTTTCAAGGAGTTAAAATGGCGAAATGTGCCATGCTCAGAACATGTTTCACAAATCTTAAATGAGCCAAATGAAGCTTTTCTCAGCTGATAGCAGCTTTTCATGAGTGGATGATTGTCCCCAGAAGGAGGCAGGGAGGTCTAGCTGGCACCCTCCATTCAGGAATATCAAAGCACCCTTTTCTTCCATTCTTTCCCTCATCAGACCACACTCTCCCCTTTGTAATATGTGTGTTGCTAAGGAAACCGTGTAACACCAGCACTTCATGGAGCATGGTGACTGCTCAAAAGACTGAGAAGTGAGTTCAGCCTATTGTCTGAGATTGGAAATATGATTTGGAAAATACTCCAAAATACTACATGATATGACGAAACTGGTGGACAGCTAGGTAATATGCTTGGTGGTAGCCATATGTTACTAAATGGAGTATTGATTTGATAAAATTCTCCCCAAGCCTCATACATTTAGGAGAAATAGGGGATCTAGTCTTTGCCTAAAATTCCCAGGTTAAAAGGATTTGGTCAGTAAGATTTGTCAGCACCTTTAAGTTTTCTGAGTTTGAGCGGAGTCCAGCAAAGCCCTGATGTCTTTTCTAATGTCCTTTATCGCCCACCATCTCATCTTCACTTATGTTGAACCACCACGCACAGGCTGTTTAACTCAGCTGTTTGTGGAAAAATTGAACCAACCACATGCTTAGACAGAAGGAATACAATACGTTACTTATTTTGTATCTACAAAGCTAAGCAAATGTGGAGAAAAACAAGCTTGCCTGCTCACGTTCATAAGGAGAAGGGAAGATGCTGCAAAGTAACCTCAGATCAAATCTATGTCAACCTATCATCAGACAACATTCAAAATAATAAGAGACAATAACTTGAATCTTAGAGTTGAATGCTACTGAATGAATCACATCAGTATTCATAAGAAAGGGACTGTTTATTAGAATGGCTTGGTTTGTCAGTCAGGGTGCCCTATCCCTGACTAGTTTTCTCTCTGCAATTCAGCTACATTGTCTTTAAAAGTAGACTCCTTAGTAAGGATAAACTTTTGGTGGAGATATTTCTTTTACTTCTTTGTATTCTTGCCACTATACATAATTCAAATCCTTTTCCTTAGTTGGCACCCAGTAAATAGTTCCTGAAAGAACAGATAAATGAAAGAAGTACAATTTATGGTATGTCCCATCATCACTGAGAGAATAAGGAGGAAAATGTACAATCACAGATAATAAACACAAGAGCTTTTACTCATGATAAAATAGATCTTATTATTTTATCAGTATCCCAGAGAACTAAATTTGAGCAAAGAATATTTATTTATTCTTTCAATGGAATAAACAGGAATTCCATTGACCATTAATCTGATCATAAATTTTTAGAAATAACTGAGTCTTATAGTTGGTCTAATGGCCCTTTTGTGGACAGGGTCCAGTATGCCTTAGTGGTGACCCAGCATTCCTCTTGGGAACCCAAAAAAGGGGGGAAGGGAAGCCAGGCTTTGGCTGTATTTCGTGTAATCAAGAGCACATTAGCTGAGAGCTAGCAGACCCTGGTTTCTCTTCAGATTTGGAGAGGACTTTCTGCCTTTGTGGAGTGATCTCCCTCTCAGGACAACCCACAGACACATGGCAGGAGGCTAGGTCGAGACAGATTGGACTACTATCTGCTGGTCCTAGATTCAGACTCATTCCTCCCTACCATCCTCTCAATTGCAGTTCCCTTGCCAGAAGGGAGACAAGAAGAAAGAAGATAGCTGCTTTGCTTGCTTCCGAGAGTGCCACCAATGGTAGCAGAAGTGTGACCAGCAGCTACGGGCTCCAGCAGCTCCACAGGAGACCCTGAGCTCTAGCAAAATCAGCACTGATTTTGCCAGAATCAAAACATAGTGTCCTGAGTCCCATTTCAGAGGAACCGCACAGACGTGGCCACAGCTGTGGCAGTGACCACAGCAGCATGTTTGAGCAGCTCAGTAGAGAGGCTGAAATTGCAGACTCCAACCCAGGCCGCAACCTGCTTCCTTGTCTCGGGGGAGCGCCTCCCGCTCCCTCTGTTCTCTACCCTTCCACCCTCACCCTTGCAGCCTTTATTCTCCAATAACCCCTTCTGCATGAAACACCTAGAGTGGTTTCCAGCACCCTGTCTAGATATTGATCCATATATGTGGCACTGCAGCCCCACCTCTCTCCCAGGGCATCCTCGGGGGACTAAGGGTTCCCTCTTTATCAAGAAGGTGAGGAAGAAAGAACCACAGTGACTGCTGCACCTTGCAAAATTCAGCTCCAATATGAAAATCCTGAAAATGAACAAGCCACCTTAAGTCAACAAACCCATTTTGACCCCTGCATAGTAGGTGCCACCAGATGTCCCTGAAGAACATAGTGCCTATTACTGCAGCTGCCAGCATTGCCCCCAAGAGATGGCCTCCAACTATCACGGCTCTTCAGACTCTACCTTGGCTGAAGAAAACTGCCTCACCAGAGGTCACGGTGCCTTCCAGAGCCCACACCACCCAAGGACTGGCGGGCAGGAGGGTCTAAAGGTCCAACTGTGACAGGCCATCCGCTCCAGAGCTGCCTGCAGTGCCAGCTGAAGCCATGGCTGGGACTCTGTCATAGCTCCACCACTCCATCTTTCCAACTGGCCCCTCTGCTTTGTCTTCTTCATGAGTTCATCCCCAGACACACCAGTCCCTTCCTGGGAGTCTACTGCCAAGGGGACCGTTGTGATGGTTGGCTTTAGATGTCAGTTTGCCTGGGCTAAGGGCATGCAGATAGCTGGGAAAGCATTGTTTATTCTCAGTACTCCAGTGGTCAGTGAGCCCATCCCTCTCCTGTTGGAAGGGAGGCCCAGCTAGTTTGGCATGTGGTTTGAACAACTGGGCTGCCCCAGGTGGACTGTGAGATAGTTTCATAAGAGGTTGACATGCAAGCCCAGGGAATGGGTGGAGAAGAGCTATCCTGACTGTGTGCTGGCATCATTCAGTCAGCCTGCAGGTTTGATGAAGCAAAGAGACAAAGGAAGAGAAAACTCTCCCCCTTCTGGAGCAGAGACATACTTCTCCTGCCCTCAGTGTTGGAACTCCAGGTTCTTTATCTTATGACTCCCACCAGTGGTGTCCTGAGTTCTGAGGTCTTATCGTCAGGCTGAGGATTACACTGTCAGCTGCCTCAGATTCAGACACTTTTGACTTCCCCTGTTGACCAATTTGTCCTTCGCCTTCTTGCCATGTGAGGACTCAGTGTTCCTGCCCTTGGAAGCATGAAGCAATAAGTCACCATCTCAGAAGCAGAGAGCAGCCCTCACAGTCACTGAATATGCAGGCATCTTGATATTGGGCTTCCCAACCTCCAGAAGGGTGAGAAATGCATTTCTTTCCTTTGTAAATTATGCAGTCTTGGATATTGTGTTATAGGAGCACAGGCAGACTAAGATAGACATATGCTCATTTTTAGGACTGCCATAGCAATTACAGACAGTTCCCTTCCAAAGGATTGGAGGATGTGGGAAAGGTCTGCTCCAGGGCTCTCATCTTGCATGAAGACAGCTGTCTTCATGTTCATGTGAAGTTTTTTCTGTGTGGGTCTGTCTCCAAATATCCCCCTTAAAAAAGGGATACTACTCATGTTGGTCCAAGTCCCACACTAAATGACTTGGTTACTTTACTGTCACTGAGACAAAATTCCCAGCTCCCACAATTTGTACAAGGTGAGATGTATTTTGGCTCCAGTTGTAGTCCATGACTGACAGGCTCCGAGGCAAAAACAGGATGGCAGAGAGGCATGCAGAGGAAAAGGTTCTTGACCTAGGGTGGATAGGAAGCAGAGGAGCACAAAAATACACCCTTGAGCACAGGTGAGCCCTCCCTCCACCTGGAGGACCTGGATGGGTTGAAAAGAGCATGGGTGATCCCTTCCCCCCACCCAGAGGAACACAACAGGCTGGCTAGAGAGTGGGCAAGCCCTCCCTCCATCTGGAGGTCCTCGGTTGGCCTGTGAGAGTACTGGTGAAACTTTCTTCCATTGAGAGGACCCTGGTGGACCTGCAAGAGTGCTAGTGACCCCTCCTTCCATTTCGAGGAACCCATGCAGGCCTATAAGAACCCCAGTGACATCGTAGGACTCTGGCTGGGGTGCACACCAGGGACAGGTCTAAAGCAACAGTAATAATATGAGCCAAGGGTTCGTTCACATAAATACTCCTAGGCTAGTCAGCCCAGGAAGAATCCAGAACTCACCCAACTGGCCCCACAGGAGGAATTCAGGTGACTGGTCCTCCCCTACACTGTGGGACCTGGCAACTGGGTGAACACCAGCCACACAGAAGCACCCTGACTAAGATGCATAGCATGGGCAAGGACACTAGTGAGATTGAAAAGAAAGAAATTTGAACCAAGAGGTGAAAATAACGACAAAAAAAAAAATGCAATCTCAGACCTCCAGCCCATCCAGAACAAGTACAGGAGATATAGACATAGAGGAAATTGGAAGACACACACCTGAAATTTCTGAAAAGATAACAAGTGAAGTAAAGAAACAAATCCATGAGACTTCAGAGGAAACCAAATCAGAAGTACTCTCTCAGGAAAAAAAAAAAAAAAAAAAAAGAAAGAAAGAGAACTTAATGAAGGAATGCTCAGCATAGCTAGAGAAGACATAGATAAAAAAAATTACAGGAGCATAGAAAAATGATGGAAACCTTGAAAGAACAATGAAAGAAATAGAATACATGAAACAGATTCAAAGAGATATCCAGGAAATTAAAATTTCCATTAAAAGTTGGCAAAACTGCTTGAATAAAACTGAAGATAGACTTTCAGACCTTGAAGACAGGCTCATGGCTAGTGATCACAAAAGGAAAGATCTTTTAAAAATAACAAGGGACCACAAAATAACAATTTAGCAGCTCCAATATGATGTAAAAAAATATAATCTGATAGGTGTCAATGAAAATGCAGGAGTCAACACGAATGACATAAAAAAAAAACTATTTGCAGATAAAATTGCAGAAAATGGGAACAAAATCTGACATACAGATAAGTGAGGCATTTGGAACTCCAAGAAGTCATAACCAAAATAAATCTACACCCAGATAGAATAATTAGGATCCCAGAATTCGGCACAAAAACAGAATATTAAAAGCTGTTAGAGAAAAAGAAACAGATCACCTATAAAGGAAAACCCATTAGAATCACATCAGACTTCTCAACACAAACCCTCAAGTCAAGAAGAGCTTGGAGTGAAGTATCTCAAGCCCTGAAGGAAAACAATTTCCAACCTAGATTGATGTATCTTGCAAAAATATCTTTCAAAATTAATAGAGAAATAAGATACTTCCATGACAAAGAACAACTGAAGAAATTCGTGTCCACCAAGCCAGCCCTAGACAGATATTCTAGATAGAGATAAAAGATACTCTACACAGAGATAAAAATGATCACAATTCCAAGAACAATAACAGAAAGAAACCACCAGGCAAGGCAAGCAATTAAACAAGGTAGGGAAAAAAGGTAGTCATCAACAGGAAAATAGCATGACAAAGATTAGCCAATACATATCACTTATAACCATCAATGTAAATGGCCTCAATTCACCAATCAAAAGAAACAGATTTGCAGAATGCATCAAGAAACAAGATCCAACAATATACTGTATACAAGAAACACATTTAACTAAAAAAACAAAAAACAAAAAACAAAAAACCTCACACTGAAAGTCAAAAGATGAAAAACAATACTTCAAGCAACAGGAACCCATAAAAAAGCAGAGGTAGCTATTCTTTTTGCAGACAATGTGAACTTCAAACCAAAAGAAATAAAGGTCATTACATATTTGTCAGGGGGAAATTCAAGAGGAAGAGATAACAATCATAAATATATATATGCATCAAATGCAGGAGCATCCAACTATATAAGACAGATATTAAAAGACATGAAAATCAAATAAGCAATAACACAATTGTAATGGGGTAACTTAATACCCCATTGTCACAAAGAGATAGATCAACTACACAAAAAGTCAACAAAGAAATAACAGAACTGAATCAAACCTGTGAACAAGTGAACTTAATAGATGTTTACAGAGTGTTCTACCCAACAACATCAAAATACACATTCTTCTCAGCTGTGCACGGGACATTCTCTAAAATAGACCACATAGTAGCCCACAGAATGTGCTTAAGTAAATGGAAAGGGGTTGAAAATATCCCATGCATATTACCTGACTATAGTGGAATGAAATTGGAAATTAATAGCAAAAGAAACTGTAAAAATTCCATAAACACATGGAAATTAAATAACGCCCTCCTGAAAATCCAATGAGTGACAGGTGAAATTAAAGAAGAAATTAAACAATGTCTAGAATCAAATGAATATGCAAATACAACATAACAGAACCTGTAGGACCCAGTGAAAGCAGTCTTAAGAGGGAAATTTAAAGAAGTGAATTCTCACATCAGGAAAACAGGAAGAGCACAAATAAACAACCTAATGCTGATCTTCAAGCTTATAGAAAAAGAAGAGCAAGTCAAGCCCAAAGCTTACAGAAGGGAGGAAACTACAAAGATCAGAGAAGAAATTAATGCAATTGAGACTAACACTTTCCACAACAGCACCCCAAAAAATGAGACACTTAGGAATCAATCTAACAAAGGATGTGAAAGATCTATACATTGAAAATTACAGTACTCTGAAAAAACAAGAGTGAAGAGGATATCAGAAAATGGAAAGGTATCCCTTGCACATGGATAGAAAGAACCAACATTGTGAAAATGGCCATACTCTCAAAACTGTTATACAGATTTAATGCAACCCCAATCAAAATACCATTAGCATACCTCACAGATCTAGAGAAAACATTCCTAAAATCCATTTGGAAACAGAAGAGACCTAGAACAGCAAAAGAAATATTGAGCAACAAAGGAAAGGCAGGAGGCATCACAATCCCTGACTTGAAAATACTACTACAAAGCTACTATGATAAAATCAGCATGGTATTGGCAAAAAACAAACTGGAGGATCAGTGGAACAGATTAGAAGATGCAGACACAACTACAAACATACTCAGCCACCTTATCTTTGACAAATAAACCAAACACATTCACTAGAAGAAAGACAGTCTCTTTAATAAATGGTGCTTGGAAAACTGACTTTCTGCATGCTGAAGAGTAAAACTAGACACATGTCTATCATTGTGCACTAAAGTTAAAATTGAGCAAAGATCTAAATATTGAAACAGAAACACTAAATCTACTGGAAGACAAGATAGGTAGAAATCTTGAAGACATAGGGTGGGTAGAGAGTTCATGAACAAAACCCAAACTGCACAGGTAGTACTTCAAAGAATCAACAACAGGGATCTCATCTTATTAAAAAGTTTTCGCACATGAAAAGAAATCACCAAAGGAGTGATAAGACAACCCACGAAATGGGAAAATATTTTAGCCAACTGTCCTTCAGACAAAGGACTTTTAACTAGAACACATAAAGAATTGAAAAATATCAAATTCAAAAACCCAATCCAAAAATAGGCATCTGAGATGAATACACACTTCTCAGATGAAGAAATACAAATGGAAAATAAACATATGAAAAATGTTCAACATCATTGGTCATTCGCAAAATGCAAATTGAGATTACATCTCACTCCAGAAAGAATGGCTATCATCAAGAAATCAACCAATAACAAATGCTGGTGGGGCCATGGGAATAAAGGAACCCTTCTCCACTGTTGGTGGGAGTGTGGACTGCCACAACTACTATGGAAATCAGTATGAAGAGTCCTCAAAAAACAAGGATTGGAGATCCCATTCAATCCAGCTATTCCCCTTCTAGGTATTTTCCCAGAAGAATTGAAAACATCATACCACAACGATATATGGGCACCCATGTTTATAGCAGCACAATTTGTAATAGCTAAATCTTGGAAACACCCCAAATGCCCATCAACCACAGAATGGATAAAAAGTGATATTTTTATACAATGGAGTACTACTCAGCTATAAAGGATAAACTGAAGACTTTTATAGGTAAATGGATGCAGTTTGAGACCACGTTCATAAGTGAAATAAATCAGACTTGTACGTGTAAACATCATATTGTCTCCCTAGTGCAAAAAACTGAAAGAGTAAATAAGATCCAAAACGTACAATAGATATTGTGAGAGTGAGGGAGAGGAGACTGTTCACAAGGAAAGGACAACTCAGATGGAAGAAAGGAGAAAGGAAAGAAGGGAAAAGACCACATATAGATATAGATATAGACATAGATATAGATATAGATATAGATATAGATATAGATATAGATATAGACATAGACATAGATATAGATACATACAAGATAGATAATTATACCACTAATCTCTGCTGGCTCATCAAACAGAACGGTTTGTGCCTTCGTTGTTTGATCACTTTTTCATGCCTATATCATTTAATCTGAGCAACTACTTTGAAGATAACAACACACAATACATTAACCATTGTTCATCTCCTATGATTTTGTTTTGAAAGGCCCCACCTCTTAACAACACATTTAGCTCCTGAACTCATTAATGGATGAATTCACTGATGAGTATAACACCCCAAAGATTCAATTACCTTCCACACACATGAGAATCTTGGGGGACAGTTTTTAGATCTGAAACAGCATTAATGACCTTGGTTAACTTAATTGCCTACGTAAAGAGGCTGGTCTCCAGACAAACTTACACTCTTATGCACGAGGGGATAGTATGTCAAGATATGAAACCAGGGGGCAGGGAGGAGACACTATTTATCCCATAATGGGACTCAGTATATGCAACTATACACAATCGTGTTTGCAACCAGCATGAGTGGGTGTGGACCTGACACCTTTCTGAGCCTTCTGAGGTTCAAGCTCAGTCATCTCAAGGTACTTTACTAAAGGTTCTACCCACCCAAAAGAAGGGGGTGTAAAAGTCACCCAGGAGGGTTACACATGGGTTCTCCAACAGACATTGGCAAGATTTAAATCAGGAAGCACAGAGCCTGATTCCAGGACTAGAGAGAAACCTGAACTAGGGAGTCTATTGGGAAACAGATTTATTAGAAAGCTGTTTATTACACATAGCTGATTGATAAGAAATGTGGCCAATATGTTAATCTCTCGGGAAGGTGTCTGGGAATTGAACATAACTAAGCTATTATGTTCTTTCTTCTCAAAATTCACACAAGTAGTGTGATGAATAAAGATGGCAAGAGGAAGTCGCAGGCAGAGGTGGGTTTTCCACTAGAGGAGAATGGCTCGTGCATCTTTAATTTATAGGCAGTTATAATGGTTCTCCAGTTTCATTCTCACATATACATTGCTTTCGTTTTAAGCTGGAAATACACACATGTGTTGTTGTAGAAAGTGTTGTTGTAATAAACAGGTTTACAGGTCAACATTTTGTTAGTAGGGACAGGACAGCAGGAAACGTGGGCTGTAGAGAAATGTATACACAAATGCTTAGCAGCAACTCAAAGCCAGCCAGTGCTTTAGGAATCAAATTGGTGTTAGAGTCTGTATCTGGAGTCATCAAAACCGTGTTGAGATGGGGCGTTTGAAGGAGCACAAACAGGCAGGATTACAATTTGGCCCTGCGCCCTGGATCCCAAGAACCCTGGCCTCAAAAACATCAGAAAGCTGTGGAGGTCTGAGAATCGAGTGCAAATGTGCTCATGTGCCAAGAAAACCTGAGACGGCTATTTTCACAGCATACTGGGGCTTGGCCAGGTTCCAGAAATCGTCAGCAAAGTAGCCTGCCCTGATACTTCAAAGGACAAACTTGCACTGATAAATCCTGCCCCACACTTTCTATAGCACACACTTAATCTTGAGGTATATAATACCACAACAGTGAGTCACTGGGCTGGAGTCTCAGGCCTGTCCACAGGATGGGGAAGAAAAAAACATCTCCCACATCTGTTGTCTAGGGCCATTCCCTTCGTTTCCCAAAACTGCACACACACACACACACACACACACACACACACACACACGCACGCACACACACAAAACAAACAGAATAAAAACTGTCACAGGACATGTGAGTTATAGCCTGGTACCTGCACAGAGCCCTTCAACAGAACTGTGATGAACTCAGCCCACCATTTTTCATTACCATGTTTTATCACATTTTGATAAAACTCACCAGACGGGGTGATCAATCTGCCGTATTCCCTGGATTGAGCTCAGATGCCTCAAGAGGCCTCTCAGCTAGAAGACAAACTTTTCTCTGACACACTCACACCTCTCTCAGCAGATCTGCAACTTCAAAATGGTATTAAATGTCAATTAAAGTTCAGCAGCTATTCCCAGGAATATCTGGAACAGAAACTATCAAGCCTAGGTGTCAAGGAAGAGGAGAAAGCAATAAGAGAATGCCAAGGTCGAAGGTAAAGGCTTTCCTCTTCACAGGGATAAGGGGAAGATGGATAATAATAATTCCTTTGCTAGAAATTACACATTGCCTAAAATGTCCCTGGGCGCCTGGCAACTCAGCCATCCAGTAGACTTTTCCCCACGTGGTCATCCGGCCTGGTCTGGAAGGATGGTAAAAAGAATCTATAGCTCATGTTAAGACAAATAAGTCAGCAAATTCAGTGACTGCACAGAAACTGGAGACTAAATCTTGGGAAATGTACTTCAGTGTATGCATGTGACTGTGGATGCATTTGGGAACCTTTCTGTGCACACACACACACCCCTCCCCACTGCAACACTTCTTAGGCTACACTGCATAAATCCTAGGAGCTATCATTCTAGATGATGTATGCAAAAGTCCTTTCCAGAGGACACCTTTGGTTTCTGCAGAATTCTAACTTCTTTGTCATTCTAATTCTCACTGGTCTCTCCTAGGGTACAAGATGCAGTGTGCTTAGACTCTGGCTGGCAAGCACCTGAGAACAGGCCTCACAACCACATCTGTCAATGAAAAAGAAAATGAGGGGCGGCCAATTTATCTATTTGCAGATGCCAATAAAACCCCATTTAGAACTTGAGTGAACAAGAGTGTTTCAGAAGGGATGGCCAACACTGTGGCCTTTCACTGGCTAGGGCCACTTTTTTGCATCAACTAAGAATTAAAACCTGTTCAGTTTCATGTGAGGCCCTCAATAAATCTTATTGAGCAATCTCCTGCATATTTACCCCCCTGACGTGAAGAAAGTGAAACTTGGTAAGCCTTATATTTTGATTTACCAAGATAAGAAACCTAGGCTAGAGTCAGTTTGTGGCAAGAAGTACTTGAGGCCCCTCAGGGAGTTTCAAACAACCTAAGCCACAGGCAGACGTGGAAGAGGATCAGACTTCTCCTCAAATACCTCCTGAGCCCAGGATGCTACCACCTCTCAGGGCAGAGTGGTGGTGAGCACTGAAGAGGTCCATTAGATGCTGGTAAGAATACCTACTGAGGCAGTCTGGATGGGGAATTTTGAATTCTGGGACAGGAGAGTGTTATGGTTTAGATCTACAGTGTCCCCTCAAAAGTCTCATTTGTTTGGAAGGAAACTGGATCATGCAGTGCCAGGCTCATCAGTGGATTCATTCATTGATGAGTTCAGTAGTTGAATGTGCTATTAGCAGATAAGACCTAGTTGGAGATAAGTGCTTGGGGCGTGACCTACAAGGTATATTTTTATCTCCAGCTCCTCCCTTCTCTCTCTGCTCCCTGACTTTTCCTCCATCATGCCCTTCTGTCATGCTATTCCTGCCTTGGAGCCAGCCAACCATGGACTGAACCCTCTGGAAACTGAGAGCCAAATAAACTTTTCCTCTTTTTTAAGTTATGAGTGTTGACTATTTTGTTCTGGTTACGAGAAAATGGCTAAGATAGAGTCAGGCCTAGACCATACTGCCCAGACCTCTTAAAGAACAACAGAAAAGCAGGAAGAAGTTTTTCAACACTGGGGCTTGCATTTGCAGCAGTGGTTTTACGTAGCTCTGGTGTAGCAAAAAGACCACCTAATTGCAGTCAGAAAATTAGGTCCAAATGTTCCAACTCTACAACTGCTATCTCCCAAAACTGGAGCAAATTAGTAGGCTACTCTGAGCTTCATTCTTCATAAAGTAATCACAAAGGCTAAATAAAAATATATACCAAAGAGCTATATGATATCAATTATGGGTTTATTAAGCATTTCTTGTGTAT
>RJWT010030207.1:0-14721 GCA_004365215.1 Cuniculus paca | reverse complement strand
CCTGTCTGGGAGGCTTGTTTATTTAGCTTTTGATATTTCCAAATCTCTTGGGACAATCACCAATGTAGACCCAAATTATTGTAATTTTGAACCTTAGTGTACTGTTGATAGGGAGCTTTCCAATGTACTTTCTCAAAACATGAATGATTACAGTCCTCTTTTCAAACTGTACTGAAGTGTTTCAGTAATATACTGCAAATATATTTTACGTAAAACTATTTAAAATTTGTTGACTTCAAAATCTGGGTGGAATTTTTATTAATATGATTAATAGTACAATTTTGCATTAGTCTAAAGTTTGAGTGACCCTCATGCTTAGTGAAGAGGTTTCTTCTCGTAAATGGCTTACCAGCTAAGGAATTGAAATGTACACAGAAGAAATGACTTGCAGTCACTTACACCTACAATATTATAAACTATTGAGCAATGTTAAGATTATTTTGCACAGTTTTAATTATATTTCTGTTTTTGTCGAACCCACTATAATGACTTAAGGACTAAAAGCAGTCTGTTTAGGGCAATAACTTCCTTACACTGTTATTATTTAGTTTAAATAAATTTTAATCTCATACAGTAGTTACAGACAGAAAAGTTACAGAGAATTACTGTGTACCCTGCACTCAGTTTTCCATTTTTATTTTTATTTTTATTTTTATTTTTTTTGGTATTGCTGGGAATTGAACTCAGAGCCTTCCACATGCAAGACAAGCAGTCTTTCCCTGGACTGTGTTCCCAGCCAGTTTTCCATTATTTGTCACATTTGTCAAAACTAAGGATACAGCATTTTTCCTTACTATTAACTAAAGTCCATATTTTATTTGGCTTTTGTTAGTTTTTACCTGATGTTCTTTTTTGGATTCCAGGATCCCATCCAGAATATGCACACATTTAGTCATCATGTCTCCTTATGCTATTCTGGACTGTGATAGCATCTCAGGCTTTCCTTGAGAACTCTTGACTGTTTTGAGGGATACTGTCTTAGCTTTCTGTTGCTATAACAGAATGACTGAGAAAACTTTTAAAAAGGAAAGGTTTATTTTGGCTCATGGTTTCAGTGCATGGTCATTTGGCCCTATTACTCTTAGGGCTGTGTTGAAGCAGCACATGGTAAGGAGCAAGCATGCAGTAGAGCAAGGCTATTTATCTCATGGTGGCTGGGAAGCCAAAGAAAGAGGAAGAGGATAGTCCAGGGTTCCAGTAACTCCTTCAGAGTCCCTCCCCAGCAACCAAACTTCCTTCCATTAAACCCTACCTTCTGAAGGTTGCACCACCTTCCAGTAGCACCATGGTTTGGTGATTAATCCTGCAGTAGGTCTTTGGAGGATGATATTCAAGAGCAAACTACAGCAAGTACTGGTCAGATACTTTGTGGAATATTCCTCAGTGTTGGTTTGTCTGATGTTTTTCTTACGGCTAGACTGTTAAGGAATTGGGGAAGGACATGGAGATAAAGGGCCATTCTCATCACATCATATCATAGGGGCAAATACTATTAATATGACTTTCTATCAGTGTAGTGTGTGTCATCTGGCTGAGGTAGTAAAGGTTTCTCTGCTCTAAAGTTTTTCCATAATCTGATTTTGGAAATAAGGCACTAAATGTAGACCATGCTCAGTGGATAGAGAGTTAGTTAGACTCTACCTTGTTGAGGAGGGGTACTTGTAAAATTCTTTGGAATTCTTCTGCAAAAGGAAACTTTTCTCCTCTCTCTTATTTATTTATTTATTTATCCTATCATTTATTTATACTTGGAAAGACTTAGGGTTTTTTACTCTTAGCATTGTTGTCTTGTAGTTACATTATTTTGTTGCTCAAGTGATTCCACCTCTTTTAGATTGGCTCCCATTGTTCTGCTTTCTGAGCACTTCTTCCTTTCTGGTGCTATAAGATGCCTCAGGTTCATCTTACCAATCTTCTGCCTCAGCCCTAGAGTCAACCAGTTCTCCAAGGATCCCTTGGTCTTTTTATTGAAGAATGATAAAATCTAGGTAGTAGATATGCTCACTGCTGTTGGGATAGCATTGCTTCTAGGCCCTCTTAGTGTATAGACCTGGAAAATATAGTATGCATATTAACCTGTGTATTATATAGACTTAAAACTTTTTCTGCCTGTTCATCTGTGTCTGTGTTACCGTTTGAGTCTGGATGTACCCCTAAAGCTTCATGCAGTCATGGGGGCTTCTAGAATCTGTGATTAATTCATGGTCCAATGCTGGGATTATGGGTGTGAGAGCTACACACACGTGGTCTACAATGTAAGGGACAGAAAGAGTCTTCTCTCCATGTGCCTCCCTTTTTGTCCTTTTGCCCATTTGGCTCTTGTGGCTTGTAGCTACCGTGAACCATTGCCCCTTAGCCACGCCACCCTGCCGTGAAGCCAGCTGAGTATGCACTGAAACCTCCATGAACTGTAAGCTAAATAAACCTTTCCTTCCTTCATTTTGGGTGTTGGGTGTTTTGTCCCAGCAACAAGACAAAAGTAACCAAGACAGTCTGTATTAAGGTGAATATGAGTTCATGCTAGTATCTTTGGCTTTAAACTCAGTACCAGTGGTTCATTCTAGCTTTAACCCTTTGGTTATCCAGACATTCCTTTTTCAAAATGAGAAATCAGTCATTCACCTTCTGATGTCCACTTACTTAATTTGTTCAGTATCAATACATGGATAGCAATTTCAGAATTGTTAACCGGTAGTTCCATGAGAAATGACTTTACCAAGCAGAGCAGTGTTCACTGTATACAATTCCTTTTTCCTTTAATCTTAAGAGTTTCCTGTCAAAACGGTTTCCCCAAGTTACTTAGGTTAGAACTTTTTGTCTTCAACTTTCATATTTTATTTTCATGATTGGTCTAAACTACATAGTATTTACGTATAGAATTAATAAACTGTTTCTCTTGCTTGACTATAGATCGTTACCTCTCTGTGGTTTGTGGTAAAAATAATCTCTTCTGTGAAAGTCCTATTTCCTGAGGTTTAGTTAGAACACTACTCTTCATTCGGTTGTTAGTTGACATTTTTAGATATATACTCCCTCTGATGATTTTAGCAGTATATATTAAGAAGAACCATTTAGTGTGGAGCATTAAGATCATTGTAATTAGACAAGTGTACAATAATATTTGAGTTTAGACTGTGCCTGTATTCCTGAAATAACTTTTTATGTATTAGCTCATTTAACTCTATGTAGTCTGCGAATTAAGTACTTCATTATTTTGTCTATTTTGAAGATGAGGAAATTGACACTGAGGTTAAACTGATTGTTGGAGGTCACATAGCTAGTAAATAACAGGTTTGATTTGATTATAACCAGTGTGACGTGGAGCCTGCATTCTTTTTTTTTTTTTTTTTCTTTTTGAGACAGAGTCTCAATATGCAGTTCAGGCTGGCCTTAAGCTCACTTTGTAGCCCAGGCTGGTTTTGAACTTGCAGTGATCCTCCTGCCTCAGCCTCTCGAGTGTTGGGATTACAGGCATGCACCACCACGCCCAGCTGAGGCTGCATTCTTAATCACTTTGGTATATTACGTGTAAACAAGAAAAGATCAGAGTATAAGAGTTATGAAAGAGGAAAACAGGGTGACCCAAGAGAATGGGAGGGACTTCAGGGTACTTCTTAGGGAAGCCCTGTCTTAGGAGATGAGATTTGACAGGCAAGGTAGAGCCAACCATGTGAAGAGCTGAAGAAAGAGGGATCCGTGTGTGTGTGTGTGTGTGTGTGTGTGTGTGTGTGTGTGTGTGGTATGAGGTTGGCATCAAGTGCAAAGCTGTGCAGTGAAAATGAGCTTGGGATGTTTCAAACAGAAAGGCACTCATTGTGGCTAGATGTAGCAACTAAGGTGTCCATGAAGTTTATAGAACTTTCTGTGAGAAGTTCCATGCAGTACCTTGTTTAATGTTCACAGTCATCCATTATTTTAATTGCATAGGTGAGAAAATTGATCATCTGCATAGCCTAAAGTTACTTTGCTGTCCTATTTACTCTTTATCCTACTGCAGTCTTAATTTCTGCTCGTTCATATCACTAGACCTGTCACTGCTTGCTCAGGTGACCATTGGCAGTAATACTGTTGGTCAGGTTTCTCGGGAAACTCTGCCTGACTTCTTCCATGCCTCTTCCCTCTGTACACTCTGGAGCTTCTGAGTGTGTGGGTCGTTTCCTTTGAGATGTTGTCTTCCTCTGCATGTCTTCCAGAAGTGTATTCCCAGAGTTGGCCTGTTGCTCTTCTCAGACTTCACATTTTCTTAGGTTACAGTATCCCTCGTTTCACTTACCCTGTTACTGTCGATTACTCCTCAGGCTGCTTTTCCAGCATTAGTATCTTTTCAGAGCATCAGATTATTTTACTGGTTACTTATCTTTACCTTAATGTTTTGTTCAAAAAGCTTCTGTACCTGCCTGAAGTTTTGCTTTAGTCTGCTGCCCTGAAAGAGATAATGGACCACTGTGGACTTCATCACCCTAGGAAGAAATTTTTAGGAACCCTTGACGACACTTGACTGGCAAGATTGAGCCACCGTGGGAAGAGCTGAAGAAAGAGGCATCCTAGTGGGGGACTGTCGAGCACAAAACCTCGCAGTGCAGGGCTTCTTTACTTCACAGTCCTTGCATCCATTCATTTACTGAAATCTGCTGGATTTGTCTCCTCAGTGTTTGTCAGTCACTCCTGTACCATCTTGTTCCACACTTCTTTATTAAAATTCTAAGTTTACTGGTACATGTCTGCTGTACATAATGCTTACAATTGACCATGGAGAGTTGGTGTAGGTACATAATACCTTTAATTATTTTGAAATGCTGTGTTTTCAAGAGAAATGGGTGTAGGTGAATGGGAAAACTAGGATGATACTTTTGCTTGTTAGATAGGACTGTTACCAGAAAAGCTGTACCTCACTGGTGCCTTCTTTAGTCAGAATTGTTTTTTAAAAATTATTTGTTCTAATAAGTACTAAGATACTCCCTATTAATATTTCTTTTTTTATGAATACTGTAACTATTTATTTATTTAATTTATTTTGTTGTGTCAGGAATCAGCCCTGGGCCCTTGTGCATGCTAGGTAACTATTGTACCACTGAGCAGTATCCCTAATCATGTAATAATACTGACCTTTAACTGTACTGAAGTTTTATTATAGTATGTTGTTTGAACCTGTTATGGTTGTTGAATATTTTTCATTTTCATAGGCTGTGGAATGTTTGAAGATAACTAGTTTAACGGCCATCTTTCGACAAGTTCTTTTTTTTCTTCTATAATAAACTGGTATTTTGATATTCTTACTTGACTTTTTCTTTTCTGAAGTTTAATCAAATTTCTTTCCATTGTAAATAACAGTAGCAAAATTCAAACTTAGCTAACTCAAAAAAAAGCAGTTAATGGCAAGGATACTGGGGATTTCACAGTGCCTCATGATAGAAGTACAGCCAGGCCTCATGATTGAGAGTGAAAGCAGGAACTAGAAACTCATCAAAAATGCAGGCAGGTATTTTCTTACCATCCTGAGGCAGCATGATTTCTCTGCTTCTATTTTTCCACTTCATTTTTCTCTTTCTGCATGTTATCTTTCACCACTGTGCATGGCTGGACGTATCTTCTGACTCTTCAGTTCATTTATTGGCTCACTGTTCTGTGAGGGCTTTCTAAACCCCTGGAAGAAAATACACTTTGAGGTGAGAATCTATGTTGGTCCAATCAGCAATGGCTGATGAGGCCAAGGTTACATAGAGTGTGAATTTCTGTCCCAAATTTTGTAGAACCGGAGTAGATATAGGGCGTACAGCTCTGGAGGAAGGTGTGGACTAAATAGATTTCTGAAAGGAGGAAGGGGGGGGATTGAAGATCTGGGAGTGGAAGGGAAAGTAAAAATGATGAAGATATGTTATATGTATATGTATCAGTTCCCTAGGATGAATGTAATTATTATGTATTGTAAACATATACTAATAAAAATTAAACGTGTCTACAAAGGGATACTAAATAATAAATAAAGTTAAGATTTTTATAAAATTAAAGAAAAAGACCTCTCACTGGCTTTGTGTAGTTGCAGATAAATTATTTCATTCCCAGTCCAAGGGTAATTATTGTGAAACTGATAAATGTATCTTCTCTTTTTAAGTAAAAACCAGTGGAGATTATCTTACCTTCTGGATACAGAATTTGAAGTTTGAGTTATGTTATTTTATAAATATGTTTGTATATTGATATATACCTTCTCTAACCTTATAGTAACACAAATATATCACATTATTTAGGAAACATTACTGATTTCCTACTCCAACAGGGATTGTGCTAAAACATATTTACAGATACAGGAACATAACATTGCCCACTCTGATTCATAACCTAGTTGAGAAGAGATGTTCAAAGTATTAATTAATACTTACAGTATTAATATGATAATCATAATAATGGTATGTACAGGGCACTCTTGAAGTATTAGAAAAGAGCAAAATGATCCAGGGCAAAGTGATAGGGACAGGATCCAAAAGTGGGTCTCATATATTTTACATTGGCCATTCGAATAGGGGTATTTTGATAGGAGGAACTGCATTTGCAGAGGTCCCACAGAGTTGTATAAAGTATGTAGTTCGGTATGGCTGAAGTGAATTTTTACATTGTTCAACTTAATGAAACTGAAATTAAAACTTTTTTCAGACCTGTTCTTCACATAGTGTTAGAGATAGCCTTTTTCAAAGGACAGTTGTAGATTTTAGAATACTCAGATTACTCGCTTTATAACTTTGATGTGACTTTTGAGAATGAGATGTCATTAATCACTTGCTTTCAGACTCCTTTATCAAATTTTTAGTAGTGGTTGGTTAGGTCTTTTTCTTTTTCTTTTCTTTTTTTTGGTACCAGAGATCGAACTCAGACCTTGCACTTGCCGGGCAGGTGCTTATGCTGCTGAGCTATATCCCTGGCCCTGGCTGGTTTTCTCTAATGCTGATTTTTCCTGGTCAAGCTTAAGACTTCCGTACAGTGGATGAGTGAAAATGGTAGCGCTGATAAAGTTTATGAAGAGCATAGTTTTTATAAAAGTAAACAGTGAAAATGATTTGTAAACCTAATAAAGGATAATCTCTGAAATGAATTACCAATACTGAAATTTTATAATTTTAGAAGAAAAGAGTTTATATATTTTGTGAAATACTATTTTACATAATTTTCTTCCCTGTAGAATTATATGTACCATGAAGCAAGATTCTTGAAGACAGAATGCTTCGTGCTTAGTACTTTGGTCACTTGAGTAACACCTTCACTTCTCTTTTCTATTCCTGTATCCACTCATTCATGATTCCTGCTCCACCCCATTACAGACCAGCCAGCCAGTTAGACAGACAAATAGATAACCCAAAAGCCTACGTTTACTATTCTGAGAAGTGACTGAGGCGAGAAGAGAATAGAGGTACTTGGGGCCAGCTGTCGGGTGGTGATAGAGTGGGGATGTGTGTGTGTGTGTGTGTGTGTGTGTGTGTGTGTGTGTGTGTTTCAAGCATGAAGTTAACTTTCATGAAGCAAATAAAAAATGCTATCATTGTTACCAGTGTCACAAATTGGGACTGTTGCTGCCCTTTTCCTAATCTACCATTCTGCCTTGTTTTCATCTTTTAGATGCCCACTCCCAGCTTTGCATATATTCAAGTGTGCTTTTGATACTGTGCGGGAGGGAGGTGATAAGCTAAGGGGGGTGAAGGTGACTTGCCTCCTTTTGTTCGGAATGCACTTGCATCTCTCCTGCTGTCACCTTATTCATATTACAGGATTTTTATATATCTTTGTTTTGACTTCTCAAGCCTAAACTGTGTGCCCTGGTAACTTCTGTATTCATGTTATAGACTTATAACTTACTATATTGCCCATTTAGTTGTCTAACTTCTTTGTTACACTGTAAGATAGAGTTAGGTCTTACTTGTCTTTGTGTTGCCATTGGCTACTACAGAGATGCTGGACATGGGAGGTGTACCATTTTAAGATTCTTGGTTGCAAGTACATAACAAAGTAAGTCTGGCAAAAGACAAGGAATTTATTGGAAGGCTATTGGGTAGATTACAGAAATGACTGAAAGACTGGAGAACCAGTCTCATAGAACAAACAGGAAATAAGCCACAGGGTTAGACCGTAGTCAAAGTAATGTTTTTGTTTTTTGTTTTTTGGTTTTTTTTTTGGTTTTGGTTTATTGAAATGGGATCTCACTGTGTAGTTCAGGCTGCCTTGAACTCACTGTTGTCCAGGCTGACCTCTAACTTGTGATGATCCTCCTGCCTCAACCTCCTGAGCATTGGGATTACTGGTGTGTACCACGATGCCTGGCTAGGAATATCCTTTTTCTGTTTATGATGCCTTTGATGCCACTGGATGCCATTGCTGGAATATTGCCACCAGGTGCTGTATGTCACTAACCTAAGAATGAATTTTATTTTTTGACTTGTAGAAACACATTGACTTCTCACAGTTCTGGATGCTGGTAGTGCATGATCAGGGTAGCAGCATGGTCAGATAATGGTGTGGGCCCTCTTTTGGGTGATAGACTGCGAACTCTTACTGTGTCCTCTCATAGCAGAAAGAATCCTAGGAATAAGTTTTGTTTTGTTTTTTCTAAGAATGAGTTTTAAATTGTCCTTGCAATTTTAGCTCTAGGTTCACATTTTGCATGAGTACATTTAATTGGCCAGTTTGTGTGCTTGATCCCTAAACAAAAAGGGCGATTATTTGGTCTTTTTTGGTTTCCATGATTGGCTCTAGAGTATAGCTTCTTTCCAGACACACATTGTGTCAGATTTTCTTCATATAGGGAGGGTGCTACCTCAGGTACTCGACAGTAGAAAATAAAACTGACCCATGTCCACTTCAAGGGTAAATATTTGTCAGATGAAACAAATGAGAGAGGCAGAGTCATGATTTCTAGTATTTAAACCCTTATATCACCAAGCACTGAAGTGATTGTGATGCCACTAATGTAATGCAAAACAAAATCAATACCAAACCATAAAGTAAACAAAAGAAGCAAAATCAGCAAAGTCCTAATGTTTAAAATGTGTACCTACTTTATTAGTAAATTATTTAAATCAAATTACTTGCATTAAATTTAAACTTTTATTGGTTTCCCATTCTGTAGTTCCTAAATGCAAGCTGGTAATCTCACACTGGATGAAACTGGAATTTTAATTTGGCCAAAGCAATTCCAGAGCACATACTGCTGTGCTTCCTACTTATTACAGTTTTTATGTGGTTGTGTTCAGCAGTGACTTAAAATAAAAACAACAAACTAATATTTTAGAGAGCTCAATTAGAACAATGTTTCTGTTCACTAAAAGTAAAAAAGAAAAGTTTTATTTCTAAGCTACTTTGCCCATAAAATGTGAAGTCTTATTTAAAACTGCTTTGGAAAACTGGCATTATCTATAGGTTGAATATACATATATTGCATATGCTAGTGATTCATGCCCATGTGCACAAAGGATATACACAATAATTTGTTCATGACTTCCTAATCATTTAGAGTAGTCTAACATTGGAAACAAGCCAAATGTCTATTAACAGTACAGTGGATAAATAAAATTATGTATTTTAAAAATGAAAAACTATACAGAAATGGAAATGAACAAATTGGAATGAATATGAGTATGGCTGAATCTCACAAACCATCCTGTTAAAAAAGAAAAAACCATAATGTAAGAGAATAAAGTTAGACCAAAAAAGAATGCATGGTTATAATCTTTCCATGTTTCATTTGTATAAAGTTCAGAAAGAGACAAGATAATCTAGTATTAGGATTCCAGGTGCTGTTTCTCTTTGGGAAGGATGGCGGGGCTTAACCTGGAAAGTTTATAATGAGTGATGTCTTCCCCTTGTAACAGTTTCTGAAGCTGTACTTGTTTCTGTTGGTGTATTTAATTAAAAAGAAGAAAAGTAGACTATTTTGTGGACTAGCTTGGGAAGTATGGTTAAGTCACCCCCTCAAGTTCTGTGTGGTCTGATCAGAACATCTGCTGCGTGTGTATTTTAGGGGAGAGAAAATCAGTAGCATTTATTAGATGTTCAGTGAAGTTTTTGACCCAAGAAAGGTTAGGAGCTCACATTACTAATGCCTGCATATTCATGAAAATTATTGATTTAAACATTATGGGTAACTTATTTTTACAGTGCAGTGACTCCTTGCCTCTGGTTTAGATCCTGTCTGCTCATACTCTCAAGGCTTTGGCTTTTACAGCCATCCTCTTTCCAGTCATCTTTCTCCATCTTCACTTTCTGTCTCTACTGAATGATTGCCTTTAGCATACCTCCCTTCATTTCCTTCTTTTCAAAAGCCCTCTGTTGATTTCGTGTCTTCTGCCAGTTTTCACTCCTTTTTTTTTTCTTGGTACCGGGGCTCAAACTCATGACCTCGCGCTTGCCAGGCAGGCGCTTATGCCGCTGAACTAAATCCCCGGCCCTCACTCCATTTTTCTACTTCTCTTCAT
Source organism: Cuniculus paca (assembly GCA_004365215.1). NCBI lineage: Eukaryota > Metazoa > Chordata > Mammalia > Rodentia > Cuniculidae > Cuniculus > Cuniculus paca. Next base: position 4,264 of record RJWT010030207.1, on the reverse strand, counting down.
AACACAGTTCCTCTGAAGGATTAGTATACTTTCCTACCTCCCATTATCTCCTCAACTCATTCCAGTTGGACCATCATTTATACTAATACTTTACTGAAATAACTTTTCTCAGGGTCATGCTGATTTGAGTTTTGCTGAAACAAGTGTTTGAATATGTTTTTGGGAGGAGTGGTGGGATGATAATGCCTCAGGTGTAGAAAACTGACTTGATCACATTTCTCATTTCACAGTATACCTCTGTCTCTGGCCTGGTTGGGACCCAGCATTAATTTTATCCTCTTTTATCCTTTGTTTCTATTCCTTTTCCCCCACAGGTATCCATTTTAACATGTTCATGTGTATCATCCTGAATATATCTTTGAAAACAGTAGTGCTATTTTGGGTATGTATGTCATTTTGATTTATATAAGGGTTATTTTGCTGTAGATTCCTTTCTGATTTTTACTATTTTCATACAATTCTAAATTTAAAGGATTTATGCATGTTTCTGTCTTATCTGTTTAATTGTTTTTGACTGCTGTGTAGTATTCAATCATACCTGCCACATTTTATCTCATACTTTTTTTTTTTTTTTGGCAGTACTGAGAACTGAGTCCAGGGCCTCACACATGCTAAGTACAGTCTCTAACACTGTGCTACATCCTCCCCCTCAACTGCCACACTTTAAATCTATTGTTTAAAGCTTTAGTTATGGGTACCTCTGTTTGTTCTTCTACCCATTCAACAAATGCTGACCACACACTATTTACCAGGCTTTCCTCTAGTTGCCAGTTACACAACAGTAAATACGGCAGAAAAATCCTTGTTCTTACAGAACTTAAAATCTGTGGCAATAAAGAGAATAACTAAAGCAAATAGGTAAAATATATGTGGCATGACAAAAAAATACAGCAAATGTTTACATTTTAAAAATTTTATTATAGGGGCTGGGAACTTAGCTCAGTGGTATAAGCATCTTCCTGGCAAGCACAAGGTCGCAAGTTCAATCCCCGGCACACACACACAAAAAATTTATTATAGTAAATGATACATTGCTATGAATCTCCCTCAGAATACTCCCCCTTCCCCTGAACACATTTATCTCATCATTCTTGCCATCTTATGAGGCAGTTCTGGAAGTCTTCTTTCTTGAGTGTCTTTCTGTGGTGTGACTAAAAATATGATGACTGTTGCTACTGAGTGCCATCCATTGAAAGGCAGGCTCATAAAAACATTTCAGTGTGTCGTCATCTACCTTAGTCACTGGGTCTGGCACCAACAGATTTCTGGATCTTTCCCAAAGTCAAAATGACCATGAAAGGTAAATGTTTTGATTTGATTTAAGACATTAAATTAGGAGCCACAACGGCCCAACTGAAGACACTCACAAAAGAGAGCTTCCAGAATGTCTTCAGAAAGTGCCAAGAATAATGGGATAAGTACATTTGAAGTGAGGAGGCATATTTTGAGGAGACTAGCAATGTATCTTTTACTGTAATAAATTTTTTAAAGATTTAAACACTCACTGTAGTTTGTGACCACATCTTGTACCATATGTTAATGAAAAATGCTGAGAAAACTAAAAGAGAGCATATGCCATATACATTCTAGGTTCAAATTTTTGCCCCTATATGTAAATATATAGAGTATACAATGTGTAGTTGGTAGGTGTTTTAGTTACTTTTTCTTCCTTGCTGAGACAAACACCTGAAGCCAAAGTGAAGCAAGGAAAGGTTTATTTAGCTCACAGTTTCTGGAGATTTCAGTCCATAATCAACTGGGTCCAAGGCAGGGTGGCACAGCACAGGGACAGCACTTCAAGGCAGCAGCCAGAGCAAAGGGGCAAAAACGCAGGCCTCTTCTCTACCCTTAAATTGTACACAGGCCACCTCCCCCCACCAAAACCTTCAGGGTGGGTGTAACACTCACAAAATGTCCTTGCCCTCCTTTGCACAGGATGAGGATATTTACAAAGTAAGAACCCTGGCTCCCTGCTGAGTCTCTCAGTTAAACTAAACTGTGCAAGTTGACACAATGTATTAACCATAACATCCACCCTTTGTCAACTTGGCAACCAGACATATTTCTTTAAATCAGCCTCCAGATGCCAAGACTTGCTAATTTTTACCATTTTGCAACTTGAACATTTGACGTGAGTCTGCGTGGGCTCATTCCCCACTCCCGTACCAAATTCTGTTTTGGCTCTTTTGATCTGGCGGCTCCCTTGAAGTGCTGTCACTGTGCCATGCCACCCTGCCTTGGACCCAGCTGATTATGGACTGAAATCTCCTGAAACTGTGAGCTAAGTAAACCTTTCCTTGCTTCACTTTGGTGTCAGGTGTTTGTCTCAGCAACGAAAAAGGTAACCAAAACAGTAGGGAAGTGGCCTTAGGCTTAGGGGACAATTACCAAAGAAATACTGTAGTTTCTTTTGGTTAACATATACAGATAGGTAGAGTTATCAGGTAGGCATTTTCGGATCACAGTGGTGATCCAAATCTGGCTGATGACAGATTTGCGAGTAATTAGTACTGAGTGGAACTAGTAAGTTTTTGGGGGGATTCAGAAAAAAAGGAAGATTTTTGCTTAAAATAGATGAGAGGGGTTTAAAGAATAAGTTGGATGTTGGGGCATATGCTTGTAATCCAGTTTTTGAGGAGTCAAGAGGATTGCAAGTTCAGGGTCAGCCTGAGCCGCTTAATGAGACCCTGTCTCAAAATAAAAAAATAAGGAGTAGGGTTGTAGTTGAGTGGTAGAGCACTTACCTACTATGCACAAGTCCCTAAGTTCATGACTTAGCTCTGCAAAAACCAAAGAATAGAAGATATCCTTTTCTAGGTCTCCTCTGATTATTAGACTGCTTATAGCAGTGTTGTCATCTAGCCTCACTAAGCTGATCAGCTTATCCTTGTCAGTTCTGGAACACTGTTTCAGGCTTCTGTAGAATAGTCTACATGGTATAGTAGCCAGAGATTTGAAGTAAGGAGACTCAGCCCTGCTCTACTACTGATGACAAGCAAGTCAAATTAGCCTTCCTTGACTTTACTTTCATCAACAACAAAATGATGAGATTGAACCAAAAAACAATAAAGTTTTTTTGTGCTCTAAACTTCAGTGAATCTTTGTGTGTGTATGTGTAGGAGAGTGTCATACTGGGTATTGAACCCAGGGGTGCTCTATCATTGAGCTATACTCCCCGCGCTTTTCATTTATTTACTTTTAAATTTTGAGACAAGGTCTCACTAAGTTGACAAGGCTGATCTCAAACTTGACATCCTCCTGCCTCAACCTCCCAAATAGCAGGGATTACAGACATGTGCTGCTACACCTGGCTTGAGAATCTTTTACTAAGATGTAGTGGTCATCTCCAGTCCAATAGTTTGATTTTTTTTAAAAAAAATTTTCTTGCTGGGTGTGGTGGCACTTGTGTATAATCCCAGCATTTGGGAGGCTGAGGCAGGAGGATTACTGTGAGTTTGATGCCATCCTGGGCTACAAAGTGGGTTCAAAGCCAGCCTGAACTGCATAGTCAGACCCTGTCTGAAAAAACAAAAACAAAAACAAAAAATTATTTTCTCCCTAAAACTTTTTTTAATTTACTTTTTATTTTTTATTTTTTAATTTATTTTAAAGAGAATAAAATGAAACAAAGCAAAACAATGGGAACAATATTGAGTTTTGGAAACAAGACAGTCAAAAATCAGCCATAGTTGCTATAATGCACATTGTTATCTTCTAAATAGATGCTCAGGCCACCAGACAGACATGCAAAGTCATTCAAACAGTACAAGCACTAAGTTGTTTATTCCAGTTATCATCATCTCAGAAATTTCAGGTATGTGGCTTCTAATTTCCTGTATGTCTGTGTCTCCTGGACTTGTTTTGGGTGAGATATAGGTATGCAAAATTAATTAAACAATATAAGCACTAAGTTGTCTCTTTACTTCAGTTCCTGTTATTTCAGAAATTTCAGGTGTGTGACTTCTAATGTCTTTTGTGTCTCTTCTGGACTTGTTCTGTTTGGACTGGAGGTCTGAGACTGCACTCTGCTCCCTCTTGACATTTTCCTGTGTTCCTCCAAATCACCCAGTTGCTGAGTCCCGGGTGTTTCCTGCATTGGCTGCCCCTCTAGCAGCAGTGCAGGGGATTGGGCTAGACACCTGGGCTCCTCTGATCTGAGGTTCCTGGGGTGGCAGAGAGGTGAGGGGCGGCTGCTCACCAGTATTACCCCTGATGGCTGCAGAACCCTGGGGTGTGGGGGGAGGCTCACCAAGGTGCATGGTTT
>RJWT010030206.1:0-14711 GCA_004365215.1 Cuniculus paca | reverse complement strand
CACACAGGAACTACCACAAAGAATCAACAACGGGAATCTCATCTTACTAAAAAGCTTTTACACAGCAAAAGAAACCACCAACAGAGTGAAAAGACAACCCATAATGTAGGTAAAATTTTTTGCCAACTGTTCCTCAGACAAAGGATTACTATCAATAACATACAAAAAACTCAGACCACCCAAATTTAAAGACCCAATCAAAAAATGGGCATCTGAGATGAATACATATTTTCTTTCTCAGATGAGGAATGCAAACAGCAAATAAATATAGGAAAAAATTTTCAACATTTGCATTCAAGAAATGCAAATTAAAACAACACTGAGATTCCACCTCAACCCGGAAAAAGTGATTATTATCAAGAAATCAACCAATAACAAATGCCGGAGGGACTGTAGGGAAAAAGGAACCCTTCACTGCTGGTAGAAGTGTAGACTGGTGAAACCACTATGGAAATCAGTGTGGAGATTCTTAAAAAAACTAGGATTAGAGGTCCCATTTGACCCAGGTGGCTGAGCCAGGAGAATTGCAACTTCAAGTATATCCTGGGCAAGGACTTAGCAAGATCTTGTCTCAAAATAAAATATAAAAAAATGGGGGCATGAGGTGAGGAGCACAAATCTCAGTGTGAAGGCCCCAGGTCCAATACCAAGTACCATGCCTTCCCCTAGAAACCTGCATGCTTGCTATCTGGAAAACCATTGTGGAAAGATTAATTCTTTGAATATAAAAGAATTTTATATCCAGTGGCAAAGCAAATAAATAATATTTAACCAGTTATCATTATGGAGCATTGTCTGTATCTAGGAATTGTTCTATACTTTTAATATATGCTTTGCTTATATTGGCCCTAATAATTGTAACAGCCCTCATGGTAAGGACTATGCTTGTTTTATAGATGAGGAAACTAAGGTTCATAGAAGTTACTAACTTTCTAAAGTTGCACAATCTTGGGTAGAAAATAAATCTGAGATTCTGAGGGCAGAGACTATAATTTAAATTTTTATTGTTTATTAATGCCAGAATAAAAGACTTTCAGACAAAGTAATTCCTGAATTCTTGGGTTTGTAGATAATGATGAACAATCTGAGTTACAGGAAAGTTGTGGACTTTAAAATGGCAATTACACTCCATCAAAACCTCAGATTCTTGTTATGTTTGCGGTTCTCTCTCTTTTTCCTTAATGCACCTTGCTTTTGTCAGTTCTAGTTCCTCATACAAAGAAAATACATAATTTTAATGAGAATTACTCCACAGGAGTGCTGTGAGCATTTAATGAACAAACATCTATGGATCACCTACCACAGAGACTGACAAATATTAGATCTTTATAAAGAGCAACCAAAGCAACACAAAGACAGTGTGGGCTCTGGTCTGCTCCTACTGCTTAATGCTATGTGACTTCAGATAAGTTGCTCAGCCTCTGTGAACGTCACCCTTCTCAGAGTTAAAATGTGGCTAGTAATAATAATACTGATTTCATGGAATTCCCATTAATCTGATTAGATAATGCATTTCAAACAAACTATAAACAATACATATTTGCTTTCAATTGCCCATTCTCCTCCCTAGAAAAAGAGTTTCAAGAAAAATAGTACAGTAAGAAGAGAAAACACTGCCCAATTTTCATCTTCTGCATTTATAGATATACCAGTCTAGGTTGCCAGAAGCTATTTTTTCATCTGAATAAACAAAGGGCAAATCATGGGATTTAGGAGCTCAGAGAGAACCTTAGCTAAAAATCTAGCTCAAACTGAGTTCAGAGATGAAATAGGGGATCATGAAGAAGTGACTTTTCAGTGTTGCACAGCTTGTGTAAAGCAAACCCAAGAGAAAAGTCCAATCTCTAGATTTATAATTTCATGTTCTCTTGGCTATTGTCAAATGTAAATATTTGGCAGCTCTGTCCAGCACTATTTAATATGAATCACTAGCCATTTTTTCCTCAAATGTTTAATCAATTATGGTAATTTAAGTAAACTAGGTATTGATAAGTTTAAAATTCAAGTAAAAGAGAATTTAACCCTACTGAATACATGTATTTAAACTGCTAAAAGAAGTTTAAGTTAAAAATATGAATGCCCTCATTGAGTTAAAATGTTTTAAGTTAAAATTTAGAAAACTAACCATGAATTAAAATAAAGATGAGAGATAAAATATTTGAAGACATAAAGTAGGATTTTAAAACTTTGAGTATAGAATATTTTCTGCACCCAGGAAGTTCTCATCCAACAATTTCCTGCCATGACACTGCAGTGGAGCTATGTTAGGCTGTCTTCACCTTGGAGTTTTATATGTTTTAGCATTTTAAATGTGGTCAGGATTCATCTGGATTACTAGAGCAAATATGCTCAATTATGGCTGCCTACTGAATGAAGACTCCCTCTGTTCCAGGCAAGATGGTGGCAGCTTGGACTGTAATGGTGAAATGAGATGAGAATCCTAGGGTGGATACAGTAGGAGAAGCAGGCAAGTCACCAAGAAACTATAATCCGAGAAAATGGATCTCAACAGCTGACGTTTAGGATCATTCAAATCAATAGCTAATATTTATTAAACACATATTGTATACCAATTAATCCACTAGGCCTTTTCACATTGCTTCACAAAAAATTCCTAGTGGGTTATATTATTGGCCTCAGAAAACTATGAAGCAGTTGGTCAAGGTCACTGAGCTAAATAACAGGGAAGGCAGGACTAGAATCACCAGTCCAGAGTCCGCACCTTGTTAATAAGGAGAATCCATGATTGATTGGTGGGGAGCATACAAGGTGCCATGGAGACCACAGGACAGGATCCTACACCAGCACTTGTGAGTCAGCAACCACTTCCTAAAGGGCATTAGCATGAGATTGGAAAGGAAAGCCAACACTGTGTCCATTAGGGAAAGATTTTCAAAAGGCTTCCATGTACGTGATCAAGTGTAACAGAGCCACTTTCCCATTTTATTAAGGAGAGTACATGACCTTCAAGTCCCTTCTTGCTATAGGGCAATCTCATCCTGCGCTACTCTACTCCTATGCTTCTTAGATGCTAAATAAAAACCTTAACATTTCCCAGTTGCTTTAAAACACAAGTTTGCTTTTCCTCCAGGCTTGCCATTTTTCTGTCTGCATCAGAGCTCTGCTCCTAAGTAACATAGTCACTTTACAGTTCTTGTGTAGCTATTGTTTTCTCCAGGGAACTTTCCTTGAGCCCATACAGGCCCTATCCAAATTGGTTTTAGGGTCCTTAACTTGCATCCCAGTGGTCCCCATTAGTAGTACCATTATGGCACTAAGTACACTTCTAAACCCACAACCAAATATCTGACTTCTCCTTGAGACCATAAACACCATTTAACAAGACTGTTTTATTCAGTACTATAATCCCAGAGTCCGACACAATGCCAGACACATAGTAGGTGCTAATTATTTTTTAAATAAATAGAAAGATCTGAGTTTATGGAGTAACATCTCCATCTTGTGGCGTTTCAGAAGACTTGGGTAAAGCTATGGTCCTCTGCTGTGTTTTCAATACCAAAAGCACAGGTGGGCTCCAAGAGCCTTGCGGCATGCACTGGATGAAATTAAAATAAAAGTGTGATGGCATCTGAAAATTCAATATTTCCTACCATAAGTTGATACAAACGGGAAATATTTGGAAAAGAATAAACCTAAATATACAGTTGTAAAACGAAATGAGGCCTTGCACCACACAAACCAATTGCATTGTCTACTTCCATTTACAAAGCAAAGGATTTTATTCAGATTTATCTTCTGAAAGGACATTCTCAGGAACATATTTCATTCTGAGTCATTCTCAGATTCACTGCCTTCTTCAAATTATAGAGCCTCAGATGAAAAGAGAAGGCAGATATTCTAACGCGTGGCACTGCCAGGCTCAAAACAAAAACTAGCTGGCTGCTGGCCAAGGTTGCGGTCATACTGCCTCTGCTATTTCACAGTTGGGTTTGTTAATAATTAAGCAATGATCAGTTAGTGAGCAGTGGAATGGAATGATGGCGTGTTGTTGTTTCAGCTCATTTTATTATGAACTCATCATAATTAACACATAGCTTCTTTCCTTGTTAAGCATGGTCCAGAAGAGGATGATGGTACACAAATTAATGTTACGACCAAAATGGGATGAAAAACAAAATTAAAGTTTTGAAGAGGAATTAGAATTAAAGTGGAAATTTTTGTATACAAAAGCATTACATTTTGGCAGAGAAATCAATTCATTCTGAAAATAATCATCTAAAACTTCAGAATCTCATATTATTTTAGAGAAAAGAAGCTGCAGGCAAGACTATGATTAAAAGGGATAAAAGTTTTTTAAAAGGGCTTCATGTCCCCCAGATAATTATTGGTAGTACTTGTAGAAGCACTTCCTGTGTGCCATAAAGTATGATAAGTCATCACATGAATTATCTACTTAAATTTTAAATAACTTTGCAAGCAGTTGTTATCATCACTCCATCTTAGAGATGAGGACATGGAGCAAAGCAGGTCTAATAGTTTTGAAAGTGAACTGGAGCTACAACACATCAAACTCCAGAGGTCATGTTTTACCCTTTTGCAAAACTAATAGTTAAAATTGTTTCTCTGTCATTCGATTATGTAAGACCTGTCATGGAAAGCATGTCAAATATATGATTTCCTGTGACAAGCTAGATTGTCAATTTGATTGACTTCAATGCCTTCTAGGGCTAGAGGATTAGTAAAGCACACTTCTGGGTGTCCCACTGAGGTGTGGCCTTGTGTACTACATCTGGTTTCTTTCTCTTTGGTTCCTGGCCATCATGGAACCAGCTTTTTTCTACCATGCTTTTCTGCCACGATACTTCTGCCTTGGAGCCAACTGACCATGGAGTGAAATTATGAGTCAAATAAACCTTTTCTCCTTTAAATTACAAGTGTCAGATATTTTGATCAGCAATGGGAAAACTAACTAATATATCTCCCTTCCTAGACACTCCACTGATATTGTCCGTGTCCTTTTGTTTAATAAAAGTTTCTATCAAAATAATAAGCCACAGTAGCATCAAAACAGCAATGAATCTGGAGTTGAAGAATTTGAATCTTCTTTATTAGGTTACTGAACATTTCTCAAAGTTTCCTTAATTTGTAAAATTTTCCAACACCTATTTCACAAAGTTGTTGAGACAAGTTCATAAAATATCTTTGAAATGGCTCAGGAGATGGTAGGTGTTCTTGACTATTGTTTAACTAAATGATTTTCTTTGTGTTCCACATCCCCTCCACCAAATTGCAAGACTCCCCACCCTCATATAACAAATATAGGGATATGGAATTGATGATTGTATTAGTCAGGATTCCCCAGAGAAACAGAATCAATAGCATGTGTTATATAGAACTCTAATACAATAACCAATTATGTATTAATTTACATAATACATATTAGAGACAGAGACACAGACAGAGAGACAGAGATACCACAATGGTTGTTTGCAACCTAGAGGGCCAGGCATAGTTGTCAACCTAAGAAGCTGTGAACCTCAGAATGAGAGACAGGTCAATAATACAGCCCCATACTGAGGCTGATGAATTCAAAACCCCATGTAAAGCTACTGGTACAAATCTGCATTCGAAGTCCGAAAATCTGGAGTCTGATGTCTACAGGTGATAGCAGCAGCAGAAAAATGTGTCCACTCAAGAAGAGTCAAATGCATGTGAAATAGCCTTTTATTCCATCTGGGCTCTCAGCCTACCTGATGGTATCCTCATTCAGGTCAAGTATCCCCACTCAGTTCATTGACCACATACCGAAGTTCTTTGGAAATATCCTCACAGAAGTATACTTCACCAGTTTTCTAGACATCATTTAGTCCAGTCATGTTGACACCCAAAATTAACCATCAAAGTCACTGAGGCATTACATTGGTAAAATAAATTTATTTGCTACTCTTTTCCAAAAATTTGGAAAGTTATACTGAGTCCAGAAAATATATTTTTCTTCAATTGTATCTCCTAAGTGAACCAAATCTAGCCCTTTCTAACCACTGGCAAAGATCTAATTAGCCCAACTATAAAAGTTAAATAGCTCCATAAGTCATCATTCAATGTAGAAAAGCAAATAAGCTGGGAAAAAGTGCTTCATTTATTTTTCAGATGGAAGCAATCAACCGATAACTCATTTATGTATTCAATACTCTGTAAACATTTATTGAGTTCCTACTATATTTGTTTTTAATAAAATATAATGCCAAGTGTTCCAAATATTTGAAGATTGGCAAAGTTCATACAAGTTGTAAATATTTTCACTCCCTATTCCAATCATTCACTGGAATGAAATTAGGAGAATGACAAGCTTGATCTATGAAGTACACAGAAATGAATGAATTCTCCAAGTTGACAAACTGCCCTCACTAAGGAGGCTTCCTCCTCTCTCACAGTCTCCTCACTCTATTACCTTTGGGACTGGGCATCACTCTATTATGGTTTAGCCACTTAACATAATATGTACAAAGTTATGAGTGAGTTTTCTTTATCACACGATGCTTCTGCCTTGGAGTCAACCAACCATGGACTGAAATTATGAGTCAAATAAACATTTTCTCCTTTAAGTTGCAAGTGTCAGATACTTTGATCAGCAATGGAAAAGTTAACTAATATATTTCAAGGATACAGAAAGGTAGAGAGGTGTGGTAAGTAGAATAAGCCCCCTTTGCCCATTGGCATGGCCCAAGGACATGAGACCAAACAAACAAGAAGATATTAGGCAAATTTCTCTTATCTCTTAACACAGAGATAACGGAAAAAAAAAATACTGAAAGAAGCAACAGATAAAATCACCTGCGCTGATGTTAACAACAACAGAAGCAACCAAAATACTTTGAAATACTGTTTAAACTCTGTTTGAAATACTGTTGTAACTCTGACTACTGTTAAATATTATTTGGTACGAAGAGGTATAACTTGAGAATGTATCTCCAAATGAGCAAAGCTCTTAAACTTCCCTCTTTCTTACTAACCTGTAAAATATAGGTGACACTAGCTCTTCCACTCATCCAGGGGTCAGAGAAACTTACAAAGGCATAAAAGTGCTGAGTTAAAGGAAGAAAAACACTAACGTCACATGAGTGTGGCAACATTATTTTTGGACCTGGAAATCTCTTTTGTATTCTGTATTGTTTGGTTTTGGAGCTAGAGAAAGATACAGGAAGGTAGAAAAATGTGGTGAGTAAAATAAGCCCCTAAAGATGTCTACAACTTCCTGAAAACTGTAAATATAGTACTTGTATTGTAAAAGAGACTTCTCAGGTATGAAACAAACTAAACATCTAGTGATGGGAGGTTATCTGGATTATCTGGCTGGGGCAAGTGTAGTTACAAGGATACTTTTAAGAGGGAAGCAGGAGCATGAGAGTCAGTATGAGATAATGAAAGCAAGATGTTGGAATGATTCAAGGAAGGGGTCACAAGCCAAGGAGTGCAGTGAGTCTTCTAGAAACTGGAACAGCCTCAGAAACAGGACCCTTTCAGAGCCTCACAAGGAACCAACCATCCCTGCTGACACTTAGCTTTAGCTCAGTGATGGTGGTTTTGGACTTCTGAGCTGCTCAATAGCAGGATGATAAATGTGTTATTTTAAGCCACTAAATTTGTGGTAATTTGTTATAGAAGCCCTGGAAAACTAATATATAGTACTACCTCAGTTGTCAAATAGCTCCAAGCTCGAATTTGCTACAACTCAGACAGTAAAGTTTGAAAAAAATCTGCTCAGTGTTCATAAATATGTTCAATAGTTGGACAGAAAACCAGATTTAAAAAGACTGATACAGGCCAACAGTGAGTTAGGCATTGTGTCTCTCGCAGACACAAAGGAATCACACTTCAGTCTAAGGGACACTCTCACCCAGAAAACATATAGTGCTTGTATTAGTGTGTTAAAACATTTGTCATTGTGCTTTATTTGCGTAAAATATCATAAACATGGCTCCAAAGAAAGTTAGTGATACTAACAATCAAAGTAAAAATGTGAGAACTATGATAGAGTAGAAATGAAAAAGCATTGTGAAATTTGTTAAAGTCCTGGAAAAATGAATTTACAAGTGTAATTTTTGAGCCTCAGAACCAATTATTTGGTTTTCCATTATTTTTTATGGGAAAATTTTGTTCAGTTCTTGAACTTTTCAGTGTTTGAACACAAATTTGGAATGAATTGAGTTTGACAACCAAGACATCGTGTAAGTGAGAAGCTGTGTTCGTTGGTTAAAAAAGCACAAAGCAATGAGAATTAGAAGGCTTTCGTTCCAGTTTTAACTCTGCCATGACTTATTGTAGGACCTTAAACAAGTCACATCACCTCTCTGCACCTTGATTTACTGAGGTACAGAAGGTTTGACACTTGTAGCTATAGAATCTAGAGGAGCACAGTGCTAAGTATACATAGTCACATAAAATAGCACCTACCTTTCTCATGAAAACTAAAACTAGAGCTGTCATATGATCCAACAATCTTACACTGGGTAACTATCAAAGGAAATAAAATCAATATGTTGAATTGATACTTGCACTCCAATATTCACTGCAGCATTATTCATAATAGTCAAGATATGGAATCAAGCTGAGTGTTCATCAGCTGCTGGGTGGATAAAGAAAATATGGTTCACATACACATTGGAATCCATCGAGCTATGAGAAAGAAGGAAATCCTTCATTTGTGACAAAATGGATGGAAAGACATTAAACTAAGTGAAATAAACTAGACCATAGAAAGAAAATTCTGTATCTCATTTATATGTAGATTCTAAACATTTGTCTCCTAGAAGTTGAGATGGTTACCAGAAGCTAAGGAAAGCAGCTAGGGAGGAAAAGATGGGGAGCTTTGGTCAATAAGTTCTAGGTTACAGTAAATTAGGAGGAAGAGTTGCTGGGCGGTTACATAACAGGATGACTACAGATACTGATAATGGATTGCGTATTTCAAAAACAGGTGAAAAAGGATCTTAAGTGCTTTGACCAAAAAAGAAATAACAAGTGTCGCAAGAGACAGGTATGCCAATCCTAATTTGAACTTTATACAATGTATAAAATGTATTAGAAAATGATATGGTAACTTGTACAATTTCATGTGTAAAAATATTTTTAAAGACATCCTGCTTGTCTTCACGATGGTGTTCTAAAAATCATGTTCTCCTTGTCAACGGCACCTCAAGCAATTGTTCGGGCAGATCATAAATCCTAGACTTTGGCGCTGAAGACACTGAGGCATATAAAATGCTTTTATAAATCCTGGATTGAATATGTTTGCTTACTATACAATATCTTTTTTAAAATTACATGGTGCTTGCCTTCAGCAGGTATTTTGGGGACAGTAGCTTAGTTCTGGCCTAACATATGGCCTGGCCATTGTACTACACCCACCAGGTGTTTATCTTCTCCACTCTTGTGCAGGAATTTTAATAAAACACTGTTCCAATCTTCACCCCAGGTGGTGAGCCGGCCTCACTTGTCACTCCCTGACAGACTGGGGAGCATGGATGCCTTCCAATGACTAAAAATCATTATTTTGCCTTCTCAATTCTTCTGCTTTTGCTTTGGGTAGCTGTTGCACAATGCTGTATATTTAGCAACATGATGTCAGCTATTCCTTATTTTGCCATCTTTGAGACCTCATATGACTTGCATATTCCAACAAAACAGATCCCTCTTTATACCATTTGCCATTTTAAACCCTCAAGAGAACATTACATAAACTTAAGTAATACCACAGTTTATGTTTCACTTTCCTCAGAATAAGGAGCCTCATCCCCACCCCCTGGCACTTATCAGCCCTGAGATAAGGAGGACAGCCAGGAGACACTTTGCCCTTCACTAGCTCTGTGCAAAGAATTTTTTTTATTAATCTGGGGCTGAGCTATTAATTGCTTTCAAGCTGCCACATTCTGCATGCATTTTTGCCAAATCAAAATAGAAGACAAAATACTCTGAGTACACATTTAAGAACCAGATTAGAGGTACTTAACAATTCTGACAGGAGAGCACTCCCTGCATTTTGTCGACTTGTCAAAGGATTTCTCTTTCCCTTTGTGAAACTTGCAAGCAGAAGGATAAGAGAATTAGATTTATACATTCCTTTCTCACAGACTTGTAGATGAGCAGGTTTTCCATGGCAGCCATCCTGACAACCACCTTGCTTAGCCTGCAGCCTCTGAAAGCTTGAGGAATAAAATGGGAGCCTTTAAAATGTAAGTTGGAGGTGAGAAGGTGGCAAACTATTTTAGCATGCTAGGAATAGACTAATCCCATAGTATGAAAAGGTCTGACCTCTGAAGGTCAAAGAGTGATGCAGTCCTGTGTCTCCCTCCCCTTTTCACTCCAGATCTGAAGGACTCGCTTTACCTTCCCTTCACCTCTCAGGCCAGCATCATCCAGCAGCAGAACTAGATGAGGATAAGAGCCAAAAACTCACACCAGAGGCTGAGACAAAAGGTAAAACTGTGGGGACAGAAGACACAGCAAAATTCAATGACATACTTTTTTAATAGACAAAGATTTATTTCTCTGAGAAGGGTTTCATTTTCAACTAGTGGAAGTAATTCTTTCTATTTTTTATTTTGTTCCATGAAGTAGATGAATAAAGAAAGCAGCAATCATATAAAATAATCTGCACTGTTTTTATGTGACCCTCAGGATTTTTGTTTATCTATCTATCTATCTATCCATCTTGCATCTTCAATGTCCTCAGATAGAAATCAAATGTTATCCATGAGTCAGTTTTGTATCCAATCAGACCTTGATCTAAGGTCAAGAATCTTAGCTATGAGCAATGGAAACCAAAATTACTAACCTAATGAGGGAGACAAAGCATTTACAAAAAAATCATGTCCCTAATACAACTAGTAAGAATGGAAGAGAAGCCAAGCTGAGAAACAGAGGTGTTGTGACCCGAGTGGAATAAACTACAAGGAGCCAGGAACATTCTGTCTGAGTACCTCTACTGATCACCTCTATCACCAACAATAATGACAATTCAAGGTTGCCACCACCAAACACTTCATGATTTTGCCTCTGAAACTTAGGCACTAGCCATTGTCATTGTTGGGTTCATCATCAACATCAAAACAGTACTTGAAATCATTTCTCTACTGGATTTGTTTCCTTATATCCTTCTCTTAAGAACATTCAGGAATAGGCAGTGAACACATAGCCTAGTAGCAGGGGCCACAGGAAAGGAATATCTGGCTATTTCAGATTCTATAACTGGGGGGAAGAGTCTTGCCTTCCACCAGGACTCACATTTTGGAGGGCTGCACAAATTGAAGGATTTCAGATACTGCATAGCCAAACAGAAGCCAATGTTCTATAAAGTCTTATTATTCTTCCTACCTAATATCCATATATTTTATTCACTTGAAAACACCTCTCCCTTGTATAATGAAATATTCAACCAAAACATTTTCAAGCTTACCCAACAAAGGTAGGCAACCCTGAGCCATGTCCATTACTGCTTCCATCTTAAAATCTAAGTGTTCTGAGTGATGTTCCTTCCCCTCTATTTCTGATGCAACCAAATGGCCTAAAACAGTTTATCAACAAAACCTATTTTTAAAATGATATGAAGAAGAAGAAGGAAAGACAAAGTAAACTAGTCAAAACATACAAGCATACATATGATGTGGTAAGGAAAGAAACAATGCTCATGGAAGGAAACTAATATTTATGATTTCTCCCTCTTCTACACAGGTCATTTCCCTTCATCTTCAGCCAGCATGATAATTGTTGTGGAGCCCTAAGCACATGGATGATACAACTTCCTACCTGGAAGATCTCAATTCTTGTGACTTTGGCCTGTAAGAATTGCTGTAGTTTCTGGTTTTTTGCTATTTTTTTTTATTAATTTCTACTGGTTAGTGAAATGAAAATGAGATGTTGCCTAGAAAACTGCCTATACTCATCTCTTTTGGATAATGCATCCTTGTTTCCCCTCTATAATCAAAATCAGTCATCTCAGCTGACACCATGATATTCTTTTTCCATTGTGGTTCCATGAACGACAAAATGGTCAAGTTTAGTGTCCAGTTCACCTGAAAATGGTTGTTACATTCCCTGGAGGAAAGACTTCTCCTCAAATTATAAAGAGAGAGACAGAGAGACACACAGAGACAAAGAGACACAAAAGAAAAAAGAAAAGAAAAGAAAACAAAAGAAAAGAAAAGAAAAGATGACTAAAGCAACAGAATTCAGAGTTACCAGGACAGAAAAATAAACTTTGTAAGTGAGTCATTAGCTGAACTAAACAGAAGATCCACTTCCATTTCTAGTCATTATTCTGCGACATACACATTCTGACTAAAAGAGAAAGAATGCTGTATTTCATTTGCCAACTTAGAGCACAGTTTGTCACACAGTTTCCATTTTCACAAGGTATTGACAATATAATTGGGTATTCTTTAGTCCATTGCACCTTCTATAAAGTTAATTACTTTTTGTGAAGGGAATAAGACGACATCGGTGAGTTCCATCTGTGGTCATCAACAATTGCCTAGTTTCTTCTACCATAGCTTAACTTCTAGTTGACTCTTCCTATTGTAGTCCTTGTTTCATAAGTGAGGAAACTAATAAACATATCTGCCAATTATTCAGGATATCTATTCCCTAGTAAGTCTTATCTAATATGTCTATAGAAAACTTCATTATTTACTTCAAACTATAAATGCACATGTACACAAATGTACATTTTCAGATATATAGATATCTCATATGTAGTTATGTTTTGTGAATAAATATGTTCTTCTGAGGCAAAATTGGAAAACAAAAAAAATAGAATCCATAGTCTTATTACATGATAAGTGCTAAAATTATACTTTTTCCTCATGACTTTGTTGAGTATTTCATAGAGTTGTGATCTATGAACATAACCATCATATATAGCATGCCCATGTATGCTAACATATTTATATTTGCATGTATATACATCTAAACTTACTAGGAACCAGGTATAAATATGTTCTAAAACCCATTGAATCCTAATTATTATCTGGCTCTTTTTAATTCCCTATACTTCCTAGTAGACTTCTGTGGAACTTGGGATCACCAGATAATACTCTTGAGTTAGAATCCATTGTAAAATATTCTCTTGAAATATCTGGATATTTCCCTTTAAACAAGGCAGAGTTACCATAATGAATGACTACTGGTCCTAAACAGAAAATAAGCAGGTATATGAACAGGCCATACTTTTGAACCTCAAGAACTGTGTACAAGATAAATCTTTCTTTTATGCAGTACACAGAATCAGACATTTTGCTATAGCAACATAAAACAAAGACTTAAGCTTAGACTGTGAATGTTGGTGCATGCCTATAAACCCAGCACTCAGGATGCTAAGGCAGGAGGATCATCATGAGTTTGAGGCCAGCCTTAGCTACATAAGTGAGTTCAAGGGAGGCCTACACTACATAGTGAGACCCTGTCTCAAAAAAAAAAAAAAAGACATAAGGTAACTACTTTAAAAAAGCATTATGAAATAAATTACCCCTGATTTCTAAAGTTCAACAATGTTTGCAGAAATATTTTTTCATGTTTTAAAAGAATTTAAGGTGTTTTGAATTGAGATTACTTTGGACATTGAATCCACTATATGGTTATATTGCTACCCTCTCCAGCAACATTCGAT
This sequence comes from Cuniculus paca, assembly GCA_004365215.1. Lineage (NCBI taxonomy): Eukaryota > Metazoa > Chordata > Mammalia > Rodentia > Cuniculidae > Cuniculus > Cuniculus paca. Next base: position 1,087 of record RJWT010030206.1, on the reverse strand, counting down.
GTCACTGATCTCTGTTAAGAAATTGTCCTCCTACTATGTTTTCACATCATTTCATTAATTTAGTATCTCTTCTTCAATGCCTGTCCAGTCCTCACCATTCCAGCATGGTCTATATTTCTCTGTTATCTCTTTTGTCTTCCTACAATTTCAAATACAATCAATCTTTGAGGATTTTTTTATACTAAAGCTCTAGGCTTTACCTCTATTCTTAATTCCAGTTTTATATTTTCAACCATGTGTTAGGCATAATACCTATAAAGACTTTAGTTCCTTTCTTCCCATAAAACAAGCTTTCTGAGGCAAAGTTTAGGGTCTTGGAATCACACTGGATTTGTTCTACCTCACTCATTAACCCCAGTTCCTTGTCAGCTGCAATCAAATATCTCCATAAAATATGTAGAACTTTGTCTCAATTCGTTTTAAAGGGTCCCCATTAATTTAAGGAAAAAACTCAAAACTTCAAACTGTCAGTGATCTACTCAACCTTTTCCTAATCTATCACTCTCCAAACATTATCTCCAGTTCACCCCTTGGCCTCCAACCATATTCACTTGTAATTGCAAAGTGCCTGTTGTCTCTCGTATTTGCCCTTTATGCTTTCACTTCATCATTGCTCATCATGATACTCTGTTGTCCTTCAACTCCTAATCTTCACCTCTTAAGTGAATCAGATAAAGAATTCAAGAATTAAAGAACAGATGAAAGAATTTCAGGAATCAGGTACAACTAGGTCCCTGTTATATCCTTGAGAGGGTGTCCTAGGTAGGTCTAGCCTTCTTGACTAATCATTAAAGGGGGGGAAGAAAATGATGAAGAACCCCATCAGATGTTAGGGAGAGTGAGAAAGGAGGGAGTCTGTGCCCTAAGCACAGTAGAACTCCGAAAGTGGCAAGATCCTAGCTCTCATCCTCAGTGTACACAAGAACAAAGGGTAGATATGACAATGCAGTGTCAAATCTAGAATAAATGTCTTCTGTAGTCTAATAAAGATCATAAGTGTCTATTCAATATCAAACAAAGAATGGTATCACTGTATCAGAAAGTTGAAAATAATATAGAAGAAATAACTCAGCCAGACAGTTTCTCT